>JAYRBW010064685.1:0-29201 GCA_036023295.1 Invenusta paracnida
GAAGGAAGGAAGGAAGGAAGGAAGGAAGGAAGGAAGGAAGGAAGGAAGGATGGAAGGAAGGAAGGAAGGAAGGAAGGATGGAAGGAAGGAAGGAAGGAAGGAAGAAATGATCGAAGGAAGAAATGATGGAAGGAAGGAATTATTTTACATGTTTTCCGAAACAACTTTTAATATATTATTATTATTAAAGGGGAGAAAAGAGAAGAATTAATTAGTTAACTTACCAGGTTTTATCCCCGTAATCTGCAAAAGCCTTCGTCTGTTTTTCGGTGTTTATCTTCCCTTGGATAACAGCGTAACTATTGTGGGTAATTAATGTGTTTCATTTATTGAGATATTTGCTTTTTACAGAACATACTATACACTAGATATTTAGAGACCATTTAGTCCACTGTTACGCCTTAAAACGGATTGGATAGAAGATTTAAATACTCCAGTAATATTCTCACAAAGCAGACATCGACCCCACGCAGGATACCGTTTATACTCGCAGCTTGAAAGGTCTGCAACCAGGCATCCACGGAACTCAATGACCCTCTCTTTTACTTGATATATACCTGACTGACTTTTTGGTATATATATTTGTCTCACTCAATTTATAATGATTTATGTATTATATGTATCATTCCTACCATTGATTGTAAGCACAATACTTTATTGTTATTTGGTAATAAACGTATTGTCTCTCATTAGATACAGAAAATATTTAAACTATTAAAAATAACATAAATCAATATTTTAAAATTAAACAGAGACCATGTTAAAATTAAGACAAGTGACAATAATAATCAAATATGTTGAAAGGCCAAACAAAATTAAGTTATTAATCAACATAAAATTGCTAGAAAAATAACATTAATTACTTAAGATAGTTGAAGATAAAATGTATTCATTTGAGATTGGAAAAAATCAGGAAAATTGGGCTATTGTTTTGTGAAACACAAATAGATTTTAAAGGATGTTTAAAGTTAACATTAAAAGAAGGAACCGGAATAACTCTAATGGAAGACTTGAAGATGACGTAGATTCTGAAAATAGAGGATTTAGTCTTTGAGAGAAAACTGAATTCATTTTCTGTACCTCAGTTTTGGCTGTATTTTGTTTTCATTACTACACTGACTGTGTATTAGGGAATGGAACTACTTCATTATTCTAATTAGATGTAAGCTTTGTGATATGCTAATTATTTGAAATATTTCGATTAAACAATTCAATTTGGGTTATGTAAACGCATCGCTATTTTTGAGTATTGGGATTAAATCATTGGTTTTTTTAAACTCATTTCATAAATTAGACGATACGGTAGCACCGTCAAGTCAAAAGAACAAGAGTGTCAGTGATTAGCTTTAGTTCGATCTCCTAATCATTAATTCTAAGTAGAATAGGCCAGCCAAAAACAAAAATGTCAGCAATTATCTTGAGAGATGCTAACAGCTCTAGTCATTAATGCTAAGGAGATTAGGCCAAGCCAAGAACAAGAGCGTCAGCGATTAGCATAAGAGAGATGATAGCAGCTCTAGTCATTAATGCTAAGGAGATTAGGCCAAGCCAAGAACAAGAGCGTCAGCAATTATCTTGAGAGATGCTAACAGCTGTAGTCATTAATGCTAAGAAGAATAGGCCATGCCAAGAACAAGAGCGTCAGAAATTAGCTTGAGAGATGTTAGCAGCTCTAGTTATTAATGCTAAGGAGAATAGGTCGAGCCATAGAGTACACATGGAGAAACGACTCTGCTATGTATTTTTACTCCACAATGAATAAATAAAATCTATTTTTTGATAGTTATTAGTTAACTACAACTACGATAAGTATTTAAATATAACAAGTATCATTTTATAATTAATTAATAATAAAATAATCAATTTATTACTCGATAATTAAGAATTAAATTACTATTATTGTGATTTTGTTTACATTGACGCCGCCATTCATGCCTATACCTTGGCAAAGTTTTAGCATTGAAAATGACAGGAAGTGATAGATTTTTTCCGTTTATGGCTGTAGTAATCACTAAAAATCTTAAAGCTTAGTTTTTCCAAATGTAAAACAATAACTTACAAGTAATTTATATATTTTCATAACAAAAATAACAATACATAATTTTGTTATATGTTCTGATTTCATCATTTTCAAAATTTTAATTTGTATATTAACTTTCAAACCTGGGTGTCTGTAACACGAAACAATTATCCGCGGATATTTATCTTCTCATAAAATAATCGGTAACACGAAGCACTCGGAAATTTACTAGCGGCTAAAATTTATCAGCAAATAAGTTTAGTCGCGGATAAAAATATTAGTCCTAATAATGTAAGATTCTAAATAGGTAATTCCTAGGTAATTTCGTCATACTAACCAATGAAATCAATTTTAACATCGTGGAAGTGTGAATTCGTAAAAACGGTAACAAGAAAATATTTGCTAATAGATTTATTGGCATATTTAGTCTTAAATTCTAACCGGGTTAACACCAAAATAAAATATATTCAAGCAGCGACGATGAGCAAGTTGATCATCGGTTTTATAAAAATAGCGTTAATTTTGAGAACGATAACAAATTTAAAGAAAGGTTTCGATTACAGGATGACATAATTAAATACGTATTTGGAGGTACAATTATAAGAGGCTAGGCTAAGTAGCGCAACACAACGTAGCATGTCTCTAACCACACGACATCAAATTCTGCTTTGTGGTCTGAGATTTCTAGCAGACATTGGTTATAATTTAGAGACATGCTGCTTTTCTGTATAAACTTAAATAAATTGAGTGCTTGTGATCTTTATAATATATATGCATACATGATACCTTTTATACCCTAATTACCTTCTCGCAAATCCCGTTAGACTTCTGCGCAAAGACTACGAATATATAGCCAATCTTTCATGCTACATTAACAATAGAAACACCAAAATATATATATATATAGGGTATAGGTGTTAACTATAGTCGATGACTAAGTTATCGGCAAAGGGAATCTTAGCAAGGTAGGCGTCAAACGAACTTCTAGAAGAAAATTATACGCAATTTGACAACTTCTATTTATAGCAATTTACCGCTCATAAAATTATCCGCATATATTTAGGAGTGTATCGTGTTACTGAAATTATAAGAACAGATATTTATCAGTGATTAGTTCCTACATTTTATTTGCTATTAACACATAAGTTGGTGTTACAGGCCCGGATATGCTTGGATATATTTATTTCAATTTTCTATGCTTGTATCATTAATAAACATATTGTTTCTGTTTTATCTATTTAGTTATGCATAAAACAAATATTTGTTATCATTATACTACTCACAAACAGGGGTAGACGAGCAGTAGTACAAAAATGATCTTTTTAGTTTTCGTGAAAATTACAAATAAATATAAGAAATGAAATCTACAATTTATTCAATGAATTTTAATATATATTTTTAAAACGTATACATTCGAATCACATGAGTCATTTCTATATGTGTACTGTATAATCTAGGCTAAATATAAATAAATAATTGGATTAAACAATTAAATTCAACAGCAAAAGTTAAATATATATGTATAGACTACTTAAAAGTAGCATAACAAGTATACTTATTATAATGATATAGAACGCATTGTAATTTTTACAAAATGTTTTATTCGAAGCCTATTTAAACTAATCTTAAATGTATAACAAAAATTTATGTAAATGCATTTTTAAATATTAAAAACCATTTTTATGATTTGTTTAACCATTATGTATTAACATTTTAAAATAATTGTACACGTTTCAGAATCAATGTAAAATAATTCGGTAATTTAATTTTTTATAAATAATTATATTTAGTGAACTAACATTTTGTTTCAATGAATCAATTAAAATAACGCTCTAAAATTTTACAAGTCTAATAAAATGTGTATTTATTTTCAAAAGATTAATTGAAAATGAACATCAATGCTACAATTAATATAAGACTAAGTTTAATACAAGTATCTATATTTTCTATAAAATCAATTATACTATTACAATCAAAATATTAAATCAAATAATATAAACCAAAGTTTTGTTACATAGTGTAGTGCGGCACATTGAATTCAAATTTGGTACAAAGACATTTATAGATTATTTGTTTAACGAATTAAAGCTAAATTATATTACGACATGTCTTTTAGGTAAATGTCGAAAAGTCAATAATCCAAAGTGGAAACATAACACATTATATATATACAATATACAGTACCCGTCTTATATTAGGTATAGTAAGTGATGACGCTATCGTTAAATCGAAACCCAGAAATCGATAACACAAGCCTAGACGGAATTTATCCCAACAAACTGCGAAAGAATATTACTGTCAAAGGCATCATACAACATAATATAGGACGCTGGCCATAAAGGCAGTTGACTATGAAACCCAGCCAACACTACCAATCATATCTTCTTAGATGCAGTATTACATACTGTATGGGCGGCTGGGCAACGTGTTCGCACACAGCAGCACACTGATACACAGTTCTTGCGTGGAGCCTGCCGCGTGGATACCAAAAGCAAGTCAGGAAAGCAGTCGATACGGCGGGGAGAATGTCTTCGTGGCTAAGGCTTCGGGCCTTGCAGATAGCAGTACATGTCAATAGGATACCTACATCTCCCCATCCCATCCATGCTAACAGGCTACGCGTATAGCCCAGCCTGTTGCAGTAACATCCTTTTACCTGGAAGGGAGGTGAGAGAGAGAGAGAGCGCTCGATCGAAATATTGCCGGTCATTCTCTGAGAGAGGCAGAGGAATCCTCCGTACCCCCAAATGCTAGGGCAGTGTGGTAGCTTACACCCGTGTCAGACGTGAAGCAAACCCTCTCTACCCCTCCCTTCCAATATGCAATCCCTTGGTTATATCCCAGCGCTGTGGACTGCATTGCCTGTGATACTTGGTCCTCTCTCGCCATTCATCGGATAGAACGGAATCGAGGTTGTGTGCCTTATATCGTAAATCGATCTTCTGTTTCTTCTTTTTTTTCTGTTGCGCACTCGACGCCTGAGTCGAGTAGCCAGCCGGACTCTAGACACAACGGAGTGGCCACTTGAGGCCCGTGTGATTCTGTGATTATAAGACCGGGCGTACATATAGTAACCCGGGGAATAGGGCCTAATCATGTTCGGTTCTGGAAAAGTGCGGCTTACCATTGTGCTTGGAATAATCATTCTCATAATTGGACTCACAACCTGTAAGACTTCATTTCCTTTCCGAGTGTACTCACATTAAAGTTAAAATCGAATTTTAATGGTTTCTTCTATAAATTAATTAATAACAAGAAAAATTGCAAACCAAAAAAGACTCTAACATAGCTAGATTCTTTAATAAAACTAATGTTAAAATAGGGAGAATAATACTCTTGAATAATACCATTCGAAATCGTTTCTAGTTTTTAAAAAATAGATATGAAAAGAAACTTTACAGTTAATTTTACTCATTTAATAATATCTATTGAGTATGCGTTTATATACGAAGCAAAACGTTATCATTTCAATTGACGCTCGTAATGTTATGTTTCAAATTATTTTGACATAATTTTGATAACTGAATTAGTCTTATGTAGCATATTAGTCTAATAAGTTTGTAAATATGAACCTTCACATTTAACACTTACTTGAATATTTTATCATAGAATTTCGTAAACATATTTTATATGTTGTTCTTATTATAAACAAATAAATAGTTGTTATTTTTGAAATTTTCTATTTTGTCAAATAGTTTTCTTTCCTAATTCTTATTCTCATAAAATATTTCTGTATCCTTATAAACTAAGTTTCCAATTTGTATTGTTTTCAATAGAACTAGAATACCAAGGAAGGCTTTATTCCCCAAACGGTTTAAGATCTTTGATAATTTTTCTTAAGTGAATATTAAAAATAGCTTAGTCAAAAAAAAAATATTGCTTGACTTACTTACACGTTCAAAAAATATATATATTATATTATAAAAAGCAAAAAGTTGATTTTATGAGAAGCTAATATTATTTTAAATTGTTAAATATATTGAAAAGAATAAGTAAGCTAAATTTATTCATATATTATTAGGTACACATTTTAATATAGCCAACCACAATGGAATATTTTCTTTTAATACATTTGTTTTTAATACTGAATCTCAAAAAGTATGTTTGAATTTATAGATAATTTCAATATTCAAAACAATCGTAAATTCTTCTTTAAGACTCTTCTATAAACGTTCGCATCAGAGATATTTAATTTAAAGCTGTATTCATTTAATTTAATCAAAATAAAGCAAATTAAATTAAATTTGATATAGTTCATTCAATAATTAAATAATACGGAGTAAATTTTGGATTCCAATTTTTTGCTGGAATAATGTATGTTTTCAAATTTGATGTCCAATAACAAGTGTGAAGTTTATTATTTTAGGTTACTGTTTAAGGATACCGATATCTAAAATGAAAAGCTTGTATTGAAGCTACCGAACATGATTATAGATTGACAAAATTGAGTTCGTAAATGATTTTAATGAAACTATTTTTAAAGATTTTATACCTCTTTATTTCTACAATATTTCGCATTAGTGTGAGTAGGAAGTTATTGTAATCAATAATGAAACGATAACTATATAGTCTAATTTAATAAGTTACAATTTTTATTTCCCTACAAATACGGCCACAGAAAACCTCTGCTCGAGATTATATCTTCAAGAAAACGATTTTCTAGAATTTAATTTTTGTGGGACTTATGATGTAAAATAGTTGTTAATACGATGTATAATATTAATTATCCAACATATTATTTATGCCATATTTTGTATTTACAAGAAAACAACTTCACTTATTAAGAAACATTTAGAAGTGTAGACATTTTGTATTTATACTAAAGAAATAACTTTTATGTGAAAAAATTACCCCAATAGTTTATTTTAATTTTTCACAAATATTAAAAATCACCAATATTACAAATATACTAATAATATTATCCTTATAATAGATTTAATCGTTAAAATAATTAAATTATCGATTATTTCAAAAATTCAGTACTTACAATTCAGAACTGCATTTAAACCGTATAACTTAAATATCTAAAATTTAAACATAATTAACTTTACAATCCAAGTAAGGCCCATTTACGGTTCATTAAATTAGTTTGTTTATTTGCTTGTAGTTTAGCAACTGGCCTTACACATCCGAGTTTCGATTACATTTACTAATGCTAAGTTGGAAGAAACTATTTTCCTTATAAATAAAAACATCTTTGGTGATTTGAAGTATATTAGTAAATTGGTTTTTGAAGTATATACCTATATGAATGAAATCAAGTTATTTTTAACAACCAGATCCGAAACAAAGATATGTAGATCCTGTTGCTAAGTTGCTCGCAGATAAACAAACCAATTTATCGGTTATGTTGGAAGTAATGATCTATTTATCAAATTATTGATTTTCTCTATAATTATGTAAAATTATAGCTATAATTATTCATTATAAATTGTTTTCGAAAATTATTCTATATAAAAGAAAATAGCAATTAAATGACGATACTGATTCTTTGATAAATAGACTTTTATCAGACTGACCATCTAATTTGTTTTATTTGAATATCCATGGTATATGCTCAAAGATTTATATAAATTTGATTGTTTATATTATTATTTAATAATTCCGACTAAAAACACACGAATTCAAATGTAGATAGCTAAAATTTCCAATATATTGCTCCAAATACATATTTTTCGTACATTATATATACTTTTTATGTAATAAAAAGTAATAATTAGGTATAATTAATTTTATTTTAAGAAACGTTTCATAAAACCTAAAAAAAGAACAAGTTCTGCCCTAATTTATTCCATGGTTATTTTCCTTGGCTTCCAAAGTTTAGTAACAGCAATATATGTATTCATACATGTAGGTAATACTGAGTTATTTCCTTGTGATCGAATTTGTTATTTAAAATACCTCATCAATAATTATATTACATCAATATTTATTTTAATTTGAGACAAATAAAATTGCATGACAACAAATGAATGCCTGGTTAATTTTATTTTCCAGTTAAAATAGTTCGTTCGCAATTTGTTTATGATTGGAATATATATCTATTGTTTCAAAGAGAATGTTCATAAATTCATGGCTAATTTATAAAGTGACATACATTGCTTAAATGCGGATTGCAACCCATTATTTACATATATATTTCTATACTGAACAATTGGAACAACCATGTTGAATTTTTATAATTCTAAATTAAATGTCCCCTTGATATTTGTGATAATAGTTAAACTTTATAGATTCATAAATATATTCGCGTTTTGTGACGTTATTATTAGTTTATCAACCAATACTGGAATCATTTAGGTACTAACTTCTTTGTTAGCTTGTAGGTAATAAATAAATACTAAACTTATAAATTATTCAGTAATCAATAAATAATCAATACATACAATATATAAGCCTTCAGACTCTTCCGTTTAAATTAAATGACAAACGTTATTCTTATTCAAAGACGTTTGAATACACTATTTGTTTTACATACATTAAATGTCTTTCATGTTCTCATTACATTTTAAAGACTTATCCTGATTTTGACCTCATATATATAATAAGCATTGTGAATGGAACAATAAATAATCGATATATTAGTAGACAAGAGCCAAAACCGAGCCAAAATTACACGCATATTTCATGACAGTATAAGACCAATCATCCAATCATGTGTCAGTATTGATTTTAAAAAAATCACGTGAACCAACAACTTATTGATTTGCATGAATTTAAGAATTTTTGCTGACAGAAGTGTAGAGGTATGGCTTTTTCATCTTTTTTTAAAGGATAGTATGAAACATAAAACCACAATAATTGATTCAATGTAATAATAATGTAATACCCACACAGTGTCTAAAAAATACAGCTAAATGAAATTGTAGAAAAGGTGTAGTAGTCCTTATTTCGGCCTAATATCATCCGCAAGTCATGCTTTTCAACCAAGTATTTTAAAATATCAAAATTCAAAAATGGTTTTGTCATTTCTAGAATCCCGTATACTTGTAAGTATTATGTAATTCTTTGCTGGGTGTAAGCGGGGTGACTTATAGGCACATGGGGAACAGACCGCGGTCCCATTCCTCTCTCACCAGCTGTATTTTCATGATAATATTATGTAACCCGTTTCAGCCGAACCGGTAAAACGTCGGAGAAGACAAGTAGAAGAATTTAGTTTGGGTGGAGGAGGTGAGGAAGAGGAGGAAGAGGTGACGACACCCAGTCCGGTGAGTTATTGATTTATTTATGTGGACACTCCGCATCTTTTCCGCACAATTGAGGGGCCTACAGTTTAACCTCTTACATACCGAAGAGGGGGGGGGGGATGGTCTGATTCGCCCCCCTCATCTGTGACTTTTCTTAAAATAAAGTTTTACTACTCTTAGCGCAGTATTCACTACTTTAGCGACATCGAACTAGCTTCGTAACCATCATTTCTGAAATCAATATGTCTGTTCACAATATCGTTTCAGTTCAGTTCAATTGAGTGAAAGAAACAGCTGACTAGTAATGTCATCATTCCTCCAATAAAATTACGAGAGATGACCTACTTTTCGAATCGAACTGAAAGTGTGAACTCAATTATTTTACAAACAGTTTAGACATTATGGCGACGCGGCAATCGAAATAACTGAATGTAAAACCGGTTTGACCGCGTTTGAACGCGTTGAACGTTTGAACGTTGGTTTGATAATAGCAGCATTACTGATATTTTAGAAATTCGCTCTATATTTTAAGCTATAAAATTTGGTCTAATGAGCACAGGTCATTAAACTTTTGTAACTGAAAATTAAGTTCACACTTTTAGGCGGTTTAAATATTTTATAATAATTATCGAAGTAGTAAGCACAATTTATTTTTCTATAAGCTATAGACGTGACCGACAAGAATTTAGTTTATCATCATTATCCATATTATTCTGCGATGACATCTATTTTGACATTTAGCTTTAACTTAACTAGAAGAGCTGCCGTGAGCTAATAAATATGCATATATTAGTGGATGAGTATCATCAGAGACGACCTAATGTACGTCCACAGTGCTCATTTTCTGTGTCCAAGGAAATGGTTGGAACTTTGCAGCAATATCTCGCAAGTTCAATTCCTATTTGGACATCCTAAAGAGTAATAATATATGCCAAATTTAGGCACAGAGTCATTTTGTGTACTCCAGAATAATTGTTGCCATATAATTCTATATTAAAGATAGATGTCCTCCCTAATAGGTAAAACGAAATAAGAATCAAATATTTCATCGAAAGACTACTTGTTGTTTTAAGGGTTTTGGCATAATCAGATTTTGGAGTTTATACAATTATTGGTGACGTCATCATACACAATTTGAGCGCAAATATCTATTAAGAAGCTTATTTTAAAGGGTTGATGTAAAAAGACTTTTATTTAGTATAAAATTATCATTCTAGCGATATAAACATTTTCAATTTTGACCAAATTTTGAAATTTGATGACGTCATCATACTCAACTTGATCCCAGATATCTAGCAAAGAGTTTACTTTCGAAGGTTAAAATTTTTATTCAGTATAAAATTAGCTTTCGAATGATATATATTACTTAATATTTTTATGATGTTAAATTTTTTCTCAAATTGGTCCAGTTTGCCTAAAATGGCCCAAAAAGGGTTTCCCGGTCATCGGACTAAGTTTCAAATTGACTACAAATTATTATCATATAAACTCATCTATTATCACGCCTGTCTTCGTTTTGGCCAAATTGTTTTGTTTACAACAAATTGTTATCAAATAATGTTCCCAGTTTTCTTTACTTATATGAACCACATAAAAGTGATATATATATATATGCAAATCGTATGTACCAATAACATAAACTGATATTCTACAATTGCATCGTGTAATTTATTGGTCATCTTTGAGTCTCTGAAATATACCTTACATTCACCCTTGATTCATCCATGACTAAATGTTTAACCAATCAGTATCTGATAAAAAACAAGGAAAGAATTTTACTATCAATGTATTTTTTAAATTGCTATTAATCTTATGTTGCCAATACTGATACTGTATATATATATATAAATGCGCATATACACGGCATATAACATATATCATAAATGCTAGAATATGCTATCAATTTGGATATTATTATATACTAGTATGGTTAGTATGGATGTTTAAATAGTACAAATAAAAAGAAAAATATAAGTGTTAAAACTGCGAAATATTTCGTCAATAGTTTACTTGATGAATAAAGGTAAGATGGGTATGAACGGGTTAGATGTACAAGAGTTAAGAACGGGTTAGATGTACAAGAGTTAAGAACGGGTTAGATGTACAAGAGTTAATAGGGGGTTAGATGTACAAGAGTTAAGAACGGGTTAGATGTACAAGAGTTAAGAACGAGTTAGATGTACAAGAGTTAAGAGCGGGTTAGATGTACAAGAGTTAAGAGCGAGTTAGATGTACAAGAGTTAAGAGCGAGTTAGATGAACAAGAGTTAAGAACGGGTTAGATGTACAAGAGTTAAGAGCGGGTTAGATGTACAAGAGTTAAGAGTGAGTTAGATGTACAAGAGTTAAGAACGGGTTAGATGTACAAGAGTTAAGAACGGGTTAGATGAACAAGAGTTAAGAACGGGTTATATGTACAAGAGTTAAGAACGGGTTAGATGTACAAGAGTTAATTAAATATTAAACATGAGAAGAATTAAAAGCGACAGTACATTACTGATTACGTAATAATTGTTTCCAAATTATGCAATTATTAGCCGAAAAATCTAACTCTTAATATTGGTACACATAATACAGACCGATAGGAAAAAAATGAATAGATCCTCCAAAATCAATAATTTCAACTTAGACGCGGTGATTATCTTGAAGGCAGAAACGGATTAACGTATTGATCGACAGCTTATAAGGTGCCTAGTGATAGCACTAGAAGTGAGGGGAGGGGGAGGGTGGAGGGGGTTGTCAGGGTTCAAAAACAATTTTGGGACATGTACCTTGATCCTCACAATGAGATGTTGATGATTGTATTATGAATAAAGCAATACCAATCTGGATATAATATATTATCCAATGTCAATAGAATGATTCCCCTACATGTCACCCTGTGTCTATTGCAAACCTGTTCATTCGAAGTTCAACTAATTTCAACCCACAGGTAAAAGGTCCCCGGATCTTCGCCGGTCACCGATCCAGCGTCTACGCTCTGGGCAAACCCGGTACGGACGGTTCGCCAGGCTTACCAGGAAGCAACGGTACCATCGGATCCCCCGGACCCTACGGTTCACCCGGTACACCTGGCTCGCCGGGCAAGTCAGGGACTCCTGGACCCCCCGGACCCCCGGGCACGCCCGGCAACAACGGAGCACCCGGTCGGGACGGAGAGGTTGGCACACCGGGTCTGCCTGGAAACCCCGGCCGCTCGGGACCCACGGGCCCACGCGGTCGAGAGGGGAAGAAGGGTTGGACGGGGCCCAAGGGAAGCAAGGGCGACCGCGGCAAGCCTGGAGGATTTGGAAGTGAGGTCAGTAATAATGGAGGTGAAGGGAATGGTGTAGTGGTTAGAGCGGGGGACTCTCGACCCGTAGGTCGTGGGTTAGAATCCCGCTCTGGTCACAAGGAATATCATTGGCGATTAAATCATAATTGCTTGTTCCCCGTGACAAGCTAAATCACAATTTAATTTAATTTATTTAATTAGGGCGAAAAAATAATGAAAAATATAGATTATATTTAGTAGATAAATATAATTATACAAAACATCTGTGGTTATAATAAACGGATTCCATTTCGTATTCCTTTCATATCCGTCATGTTGTAAATTATTATCGACAAAAGAAAGCAATGTATTTCTATAAAGTTTGCATAAATGTAGCAAAGAAGCTACATGATGGATGCTCATTTTCTAAAAGCATTTTTTACTAAAACTTTCATATAACTAAATATTAGTATCCAATTGCATACAATAAAGATATGACATTCTGTCAACTATTACATCTTGATAGTAAACATGAAAACATCTTCAATTAATGATCTTTAAATTTGTTAGAAATTAGCAAATTACATAAAAATTACACAATTTGTAATTTAAACATTTGTTATTAATTACACACAAATTTAACAAACATGTATTTAATCGAATTTAGACTTGTAAACAAAATATTTGTTTCTCATAAATTTTAGCTTTATACTTCATTTTAGGATTATATATTTAACATCAATTAATTGTTTTTCTTCATAAAGATAATATTTGTGATTCTTAATCGTATTTAAGAATAGGAGTAAATCTTTGTTTGTTATTTATTTTTTGTGATTATAATCAATTAAATTAGTAATAGAAATAGAAATGTATAACAAAATGGTATAAAAAATATATATATACGAAATATATACGAAAGGGTAACAAAATGGCATAAATATTTAAATGCAATGCAAACCGTTGCTGAATTGAGATAGAAATAATCTTTTTATTATATGTAATATACATATTATTGTTTTTGCTCTCAAAACAGCATTAGTAATAACAATTTATAGGTATAACTTATTTACTTATAACCTACAGCAAGTGCTCTTCTTATTTTCTTTTTATATAATATACATATTTGCAATAATAAACTATTTCAATAAGACAGTTATAATTTATGTCTAGGTGCTGAATTTTTGCACACAATAATTGTTAGTAAATCGAAAATATAGAATCACTGCCAGTGCAATTGATCTCATATCTATGGCGGCCGAAAGGCTTAAGTAAACAAAAGATTAAAGGTCGTGTATTGGTAGAGCTCGACGTGTAAAAGAAGAACTCGACATGTAAAGCTAGGTGGATAATAATATCTATATCTCAATAATATTTTAGTATGATAGTTTAGTACCTTCCTTAAACAAGACTTTAAAATCGGAGCCATTAGTAAATGCGCAAAAATTAATTAAACAATCTAAGAAAAAACTTATGAACCATTATAAAAGATAAACCGTTAATTTTTCATTATACTTGTGTTGCTATCTTAATAGTACGATTTCAAAAATTATAGTGTATGGTGATGTATAGTATCTTTATTGCAAATACATTAAATGGTACCAAACACAACGCGATTGTACATTTAAATATGTTACTATGTTATGTTAATAAGAAACTTATTATTTATTGTAAAGATTTCCAATCTACCTTTTAATCTGACAATATAATATTAATAAATCAGCGATAGAGCTTTTGCTATAGCCAACATAGAAAAGCAGAAACGCTAATAGCTAGATAAAACACAGGGTCGTAGACAAATATGTAATGACATTTTAAACATATAACATACATATATTATACATGTATGTATATTACGTGTCCAACTTTTTTAAATCTCAGATATTTAAGTGAGCATCAGTGAGCTTTTGTTAGTTTGCCCATTGAGTCCGCGTATTTTATCCAACTATAGCGTCCTCATTTTGTCCCTATGTTAGCACTTAACTCGCTCTATACCGGGGAAGGGGCGCATGCTGTACCTCCCCCCTCCCCTCTGCACTCCATAAAGTGGTCATGTGAATACGCAGAAGATGGAAACTAGCTCATAACTATTCGACTCTGATCCTCGCGTAGCCCCAGTATCCATAATTAGTAAGATCGATAGCTATGTAAATTGTTATCCATTTTTTAGAAAACAAATTTTTTTACCAATTTGATTCAAAACTATTTTTAATTGATTTTTTCCTGTAAATAAATATACGTTTATATCTATTCCATGGAACGTATTACAAAACATCCTCGTTTACCTATAAATGCCGGGATTCAAAACTCTACTCCGTCAGGAAGTTTGACAATTTGAATATTACATAAAGAGTCTTAACATGCATGTTCCTTTTCCTTATAGGGAGCACCAGGAGATCTTGGTCTGCCGGGAACCATTGGCCTACCCGGACCTCGAGGTCCCCGTGGAGAGCCCGGACAGCCAGGACCAATTGGACCAATCGGATTACAGGGATACGATGGTAGAGCCGGCTTCAAGGGTATCGCCGGATTCATCGGGCCAGTAGGTCCTTCCGGACGAACTGGCTCAAACGGTGACAAGGGAGACCAGGGAGGCTGGGGTCAGCCTGGAGACAAGGGTATCCCTGGATACGGAGGCAAGGACGGCAAACCGGGTCGCTCGGGACTCCCTGGAAATCAGGTGGGAGCATTGTGGGCGTGTGGAGTAGTGGGGAAGGTGTTTGTTCAACCTCGAAATTACGGAATCAATTTAGCTCTCAGTTGAGAGACTTTCATACTTTAAGCGTAAAACGGGATACGATTAATACTTTTGACAACTTCAAAATGCTGGAATAATATGAGCGCCACTTTATACCTGCCCTACTAATTATGTTCCTAAAAAGGAAAACCACAGAAATTGGAATGAATAGAAGCGACAAATTAATCCAAATATGTGTGCAACTTCGTTCGCCAGAACTCTAAAAGCTTTGTTGTGAAAATGCTACATGCCGGTGTAGGCATAGCGACACCAAAAACACTAATTCGGAACTATTGCCCGCTGTTTTATATATCGTTTCCTTACATTATGTATAATATGTATTATTTCTTGCTCCTTGCGCCTGACAAATTGCAAATAAAGCTTATTTTATTATTTTTATTTATTATTGACGGATTAAGACCCGACAGCCAATCATAAAGCTTCACCAAATCACGTGACTATATAAAAAGAAATCTGCAATAATCCAGTTTAAATTTTAAAGTAGCTGCAAGTTTAGTTTACATATTTGAAAGATGTAAATTTTTATCTTTTGAATGATATAAAATCAGAACAAAATTGGTACTTCTTAACTATCGAAATCTGTATCGAAATCATGTTACATTCATGTTACCCTTTTTGCATATTAAATGTATTAGTCTAAAAATAGTAATACGTTTTATAAGTATAACAGTATTCTATCTAAACTACAATTGTATCTATAGACTTTCACAAATATATCTTCTTACATATTTACTCTACACAAAATATGAACCTTCAAATATAAAATTAATTTGTTTGAAATTTAAAAATGTCACGTTCGGAGTGACTTTACTGCCATAAGCATATCATTAATCGATACAAAATTGTTAGCTAAGTAAAAGAATTTATGGCGAAGAATGATACAATGCTTTAACCGCACAAAATATTTAAGGAAGCAGACATGTTTATAATGGATAAGTCATTAGGAAGTCACATTTGAATGACCTATATATTTTGAAGTTAACTATATTTCGATAGCTTCTTCTCACTTTAAAGGGCCATCCTGGAGCAAACGGTCGACCCGGTCTGAAGGGCGAGAAGGGACCCAACGGCCCCAATGGATCACCCGGACTCAACGGCCAGGATGGTGTTCCCGGAATTATGGGCCGGACCGGTACCCAGGGCCCTAAGGGCTCGTTGGGAGTTCCCGGCCCCCCTGGACCAAGCGGCCTTCCCGGAAATATTGGCAACCCAGGAACTGTTGGCTTCACAGGTGAACCAGGCACTCCGGGGGCACGTGGCAAGCGCGGTACTGATGGCATCCGAGGCCCAACTGGATCCAAGGTAAACTCGCACCGAAATCATTTGGTGCATCGTGAAGACCTTTGCCATATATAACATTCCCCGATACAACTTGTCGTTTTAAAAATGCATTTTCGATTAAGGATGATGTTGTATACTTTCTTATTTATGCGACAATTGATGTACATTTCTTATCTGTATGCGTTGTATAAAACCCTTTTGATTGAATAATGCAAAGATATTATATAATCGCTTATATAATATCTTTGGAATAATGAGTGTATCAACCATAATAATAGCGCCCTATATATATCGTTAGAGCTTCGTAAGCATTGGAATTATAGATGTGTATATTTCAATATTTGAATATTTACAACTATTCCAAAATATGGTATGTACATATATTTGGTTGATTAAGGCTGATAACAGCCGAGATTGACTTATTCCCTTGGTATACCTACCACAACCTTGATTCTCCGATAATTGTTGTTAGTTTTTATCTTTCATTTTCTATTAATTTTGTTTAATTTTGCTTATCGAAGTTTCTAAATTCTGCTACAAAATATATAAAGTAAATCAATAGAGTGACGCGACATGACCCACAGAGATAATAATAGTTTTCCAAAACAGCGTCATAAGCATAATGCTCCGGACATATGTTCAAGCCAGCTCGGCAAGCCAAATTAAAGCCCGGCTTGATGAAATTATCGATTTTTAAAGCAACAAATTATCAAAAAATGACGTATCTTGATTTTGTATTTGTTTTTCAATATGATTTCAGCTGAAGAAGTAGTGGAGAAGAATTGATCATACGTCACTGAATCACGTGATCACTTAATCAACCAATAAGATTTTGGGGTTGGCTTGACAGAATACATTTCACAAGTTTAATTTCTCTCAAGCCATTAAGCTAATCGATAAATTCATCTAGCTAGCCGGATTGTGCGTGTGTACAATAAGTCAACAGTTTTGGAAAATTTAAATTATTTAAAATACCACACTAATTGTACAATTAACATTATTTTAAAACTAGTTAAATAGCTGAAATGAATTGTAATTATTGTACTCGTATAAGCTTAGTACAATCGACTGATTGTTATGTTTACGCAAGATACACCACTCGGAGTGTCCACATGGAAAATACATTTGTATATTGACTACAAATTGTTTTCTGTGGTTACATTATCATATTAGGTTATATTACTCGATATTGGGTGATTAGCAAATATTACAACAAACATACATTTTAAATTAAACGACATTTATACCGCTCAAACAAACTTCAACTCTAGAAACATTTGACCTAAAACTGTCCTAAGCAGAACATTTAGGCGGTCTGTCAATGGGACTTTCTGGGTTTCATTAATTGCAATGTATTTTACATCATTACGAGGGGTGCTGAAGAGACCCAACAAAGTCGAAACAAGGCGGCGTTGTATGTCCAGCTTTCCCCGTACTACCATAACATGTTAACAGTTTGAAATCAACAGGTTATAAATTATTTTCTTCTTTCACAATTAGGCAACAATTAGTGAATCATTTATTAGTCCTGTTCGTCGGGCCAGTTTTAATCGAACAATTAAATCGAAATTATTGAAGAATGGGCAAAAAATAGGAAAATTAAATTAAATGTGAGAAAACAATTCGTTCTAAACAAGTCGGAAATAAATCAAGGCATTCTCCAAATTCAGCTAGATACAATGACATTAAACAGCTTTAAGGAAGATCCACAACAGAGCACAAGCATAGGTATCCCATATATAGACGAGTATCTGAAGAAAAAACTTTCCAGTGTCTTCAAAAGTGCAGCTGAAAATGAATTCTTAAAAGCAAACGTTAGTGTAACATTGTCAAACCTAGAACAGCACTCTTCCAGCGGTCATTCGTCTGCAGAAGATGTACCCTTTAAATTACTTTTGTCTGTATTTATCTTATTATGTATATATCATTATTACTAAAAGTATGTGTATAGAGAGCACAGAACCAACCAAAACATGTTCGTTGTATACTTTATAAATTATCAAACAATTGAGCAACGATTACTTAATACATATTTACATCTTTATTTACATTCGTCTAGAGAACAGTTTAATAGTTAACCTGTATCTTGACTCCCGTATTGGAAGTGAGTGCTAATCTTTCTATTGTGCTATGACGTTGGCTGTTTTTACAAGGTAAACATATTTAGTAACAATGAAGCATCAATGATAACCAGATATCATTGTCACCTCTTTTAAAACCACGGGATGATGGAATACTAGATTACAGCAAAATACTATTGGACCAATATTTAAAATTATACGTAATTCTGACAAATATTACATTTATTGAAACGTCATTTATATCTAACTGATGTCTCCGTATCCAAGGGAAACATTGGATTCCCCGGTGTGGCCGGAATTCCCGGTAACCCCGGCAACGATGGACGAAACGGCATGCGTGGAAATGCTGGTCACGTGGGAGAGACTGGTCCTCGTGGTCTGATTGGTCCACCCGGCGCCCAGGGCAAGGGCGGCAAGGATGGTCGACCTGGCCCTCCCGGCCCACAAGGCAAGCGAGGACTGGACGGGAAGATGGGCCCCGGTGGATTGGTTGGGGCGCGAGGACTCACGGGAACCTCTGGAAACCCAGGCCCCAATGGTCTACCTGGGGCGATGGGTATGCCAGGTGACCCAGGAACATTGGGTTCAGAGGTGAGTGTCAAATCAATCGTATTGAATAGAGCATTAAATCGGAACTAATTATTTGTATACTTCAATTGATAACAACTTCTTTCCTATCCCCTCCCTGGACTGCACGCATCAATACTTCAGGGCCCCATTGGTGACCGTGGACCAACGGGAGATCGCGGACAGAACGGTGACCCAGGCGATGACGGAGACAACGGACCTAAAGGATACTCAGGCAGCCCAGGCAACCCTGGACTTCCCGGCTCGTCAGGTTGGAGGGGTCCCCTGGGTTCCCCGGGATCTGGTGGTCCTAAGGGGCAGAAGGGGGGTCTGGGCATCCAGGGTGAGGCGGGTGATCCCGGAAAGCGTGGAGTACCGGGGAAGGACGGAGGGCCGGGCACAAATGGCACATCAGGCGCGGAAGGTCCACCTGGAAGTAATGGTACCATTGGGTACCGAGGACCAGTAGGACCACGGGGTAATCCTGGCCTGTTTGGCAAATTTGGCGGAATTGGTATTCCCGGAGCTATTGGAGCTGCAGGAGTGGGTGGACCACCGGTGAGTTCTGTCTGTCTGTCTGTCTGCCTGGCATATTTGCAAAATACTCAAATTCCTAGCCGTCTAAAACGAATCTTTCCCTCTTGAACGTGTTTAAGAGGGTTTTAAGGTCCGTGGTTAAGATAATTATAATTAAACGGGGTTGTGAGTTTTGTTTTTGACAGATTGATCATTTGGTGTGCATATACCATATGTAGGTATACAATTGATAGATTTAACACACACAAATGCGTCAATATCAACTTGATTGATATGTAGCTGAAGAAGATAAGCAAACAAGAAGGTTGACTTGAATTTTAGATTAGCTGTGGCGGTACAGAAAATAATTATGAAATAATAAATTTAAACTTAAAACAAACATAAATATATGTATATAACCGAGAAAATTTAGTTTTAACAGGAAAATTTGCAACAAAAATGTGGTAATTATTTTGTGATGCAAAATATAAGATCAGAGAAAGCAGTATTAATCAATCCGTGTGAAGAATAGGTTTCGACGAATCCAAATAATTTTTTCCAGCTTGCTCAATGTATACCATCTACATATAATTCATCCGTAAACTCGTCCACCATTTTTGCCTACTAAGCAGAATCAAATTTCTAATTTCACCTAAACTAAATCAGTTAAATACCATTTTCCTATCTCGAAAGACTTATTTATGTGTTGTGTCTAACTATGGTTATTGTTCGCTGAAGATTAACATTCCTTTGTTACGGCTTCTGATTGATCACACTGCAAATCAATGTATACCTGATATTTTGAACACCCCATCACCAAATCTCTCCAGGGAATCCCTGGAATGGGAGGACCCAAAGGCAACCCCGGCGATCCCGGAATGAAGGGCAACCGCGGTGACTTCGGTGGCCCTGGAGCTCCGGGCCTGTTCGGAGGCTTTGGCCCCAAAGGTCTCAAGGGAACTCCTGGACGACGCCAAGAGATAACTCAACGAGGTCGTACTGTTGGCGAGAGTGGAGCTCCCGGAGAACCGGGCAAACCAGGAAACGATGGCGCTGTGGGGAAACCTGGTACTGCAGGTGGCAAGGGAACTGAGGGTCCCGATGGGCCGCCGGGAATGGAGGGGATGCGGGGAGATATGGGAACTCCTGGGGATCCTGGACTCAGTGGCAGAGGTGAGTTGGGCTGAGCTGGGGTGGGGATGGTGCGGAGTTCAACCAAATGATGTACATTAGGTCACTTTACAATAGCGATTAGACTAGATTGAGGGAAGAAATTTTCCCGGGTGTGAAGTCTCAGGTCAGTGAGGCGCTATCTATCGCAATCTAAACACGATTAGATTGATCCAATCGAGATTACAGAGTCAACATATTTGTAACTTAGCTAGATATGATATAACTTGAATATTTAATTATGTACCACTTTTTTTAAATAGAAGTCTATTCCTATTTTATGTTTTAGAAAGCTCATTATCGCCTGTTTTATTAATATAAGCAAATTAAAAGTGAAAAATATGAAAAGTACATTTCATTATCTTTAATTTGAAACCAAATAATCAGTTTTTAATAAAACGAGAGTGACAAAAATGTTAATACAAAGAAACACAAACTTATCGAAAATACCTGCTTAACACACTTTGGACCAATCGCATGATAAAGTCATTTCGGTTAGAAAAAGCCTGTATGTAAAGGAGTGGTGATGTTTGATAATGTTCATTGTGCTACATTCAATCGCTCTATAATCGCGATACATTCGCAATCATACTGCAGCTGTCAATCATTTCTTGGGATATGCGAGGGGGGGGGGCACTGAAATTTCTAATGTAATTGAATTGTAAAAACAACTTTACAATAGCGGTTAGAATGAAGATTTATAAGTATTAAAGCAATTTCATTGGGTAGAGCTCGATCATATATCTCATAATCATTCAAAGGTGCCGCCATTCGAGAAAGTGTCTATAGTAGTGCCATCAATCTAATCCCATATAATTCTGTTGTAAAGTGACCTATTTTCTTCTTTGGCCTTTTACAATATATTTCATGGCTTATTATACAACTTCATTTAAAAATTCGAATACTTAAGTAATACTTAACACTTAACTATGTATAAGTACAAAATATGTACAGACTCGTATATATGACCAATTGAGTTCATGTTTTTTATTATATTATTTTCCTATGTATATAGCTACTAAAACATGAAAGAGAAATGAAGAGAAATAGCCGGCTATGCTGTTGAACAAATTCGAGGTTAAACCTTCAAAGGTAAGATAGTAAAATGCAACAGAAAGATTATTGTATAGTTAAATGAGAGACACAAAAGGCAAGAGTACAAATCACAGATTGAGGTTACGTAAAGTATATAAAAGACAATTTAGGATCAATAAAACTGAACCAGTACAAGGTGTGTAATATTAAGTAAAAGTACATAATGAGCAGAACAGGTCAGAACTACAAATATTGATTAAAATAGGAAGAAAGCAAATAAAAGCAGTCATATCTTCTTTTATACTAATTTATAAAAGATTATTACTTCAACCTTTCTACGTGTTCAACCTTGCCACGTGCCCCCTACTCGCCTATGTTCCGCTTCTTTTTCAGACGGAAACAATGGAATTAACGGCTCCGACGGCACCCCCGGCAGTCCCGGTGTAATGGGAGTCCCCGGTAATCCAGGCAAAAAGGGAGCGCGCGGCGTAGACGGAGGACCTGGTGAGGCAGGCCTTCATGGACAGTCCGGAAGGCCAGGAAACACTGGATTGATAGGGAAACCAGGTCGGCCTGGCCCCGATGGCAAGCCTGGACCTAAGGGTGAGCCCGGACCACTGGGCCTTCGTGGGGACCCAGGCCGTGCCGGTGGCAGGGGCGATAGAGGTCCCATCGGGCCCTCGGGAGTGACGGGTCCTAAGGGGAACATCGGCATGTCTGGACAGAATGGCATGCCGGGGACAGGGGTGAGAAAGTAGAAAGAAACGTTAGAAACTGATATAATTTACAATTATTTTCGCTGAATTATCTTAATTTATAGTAAAATTGAAAGGGTTCTTATATTTTAAGAAGCACTTTCTATAGTAATAAAGTACCTACAAAGATATATTCTGCTACAAAATGGTACTAGTAATTTACAGCTTATTATTACGCTTATTTTGGCCAAGAGATGGTCAATTAATTGTGAAAAGCTCATTTTTTCAATTTTAAAGAAAATTAGTCAGTTCGATTAGAGGCAAAAAATATTAACATGTGGATCATGAAAAAATGGGGGCACATATTTGAGAAAAGGACATTACATCTGATATATTACATGTGAAGTATATTATGTGAAGAAAATGTATAAAACATGATTAATTTCAGATAAAGCGACGACAAAACTAGGGTCATATTCTACTTACTTCACTTAATTTATAATCTAAATTATATATTAATTACATGTTTTACAGCATATTAGCATATTCTAACTATTTATTACATAATTAAGCCAACACTAGCATATTGCTTGTTATAATATACAAATAGCTATATTTACAGTAATATTGGTATGGCAGGTGTATGATTAAGTCTTGATTTTAAATAAACCAATAACTAATTGTATGCAAAAATAACATCATATTTCATTTTTTTATTTCGGTGTGACGGTTAGCTGTTGGGATATTTTAGAAGCCGAGAAAAACCAGCGAAAATCATGAAAAATGATTATAAATAAGGGTTTAATACTTCCACAAACACTAATAATGTATTTGATAATAAAAGCAATGTATGTTCTAAGATATATATGTACACAAAGTTAATTTTTTTTACGAAGTTACCAAGATTGAGATTTTTAATCTCCATATTCATAAAATATATCTACAAAAAAAATGTTGGTGCTATTATCCGGCGTGTAACGATAGTTTTACTAAGGAACCTTGCTACACTCTTATTCTATATCATATTAAAACATTTCTTCTTCTGTAGGGTCTGAGAGGCGAACGCGGTAGGCCTGGAACTCCCGGACCCGTTGGAGGTAACGGTCAGACCGGCCCCCCTGGCCCCCCAGGAGCTAGAGGCAAAGTTGGCCCGCCCGGCAAGGAGGGTCCCACCGGTAGCAGTGGTGATCCCGGAATGAAGGGATACCAGGGCGAACCGGGAAGCATTGGCGCGATGGGCGATCCCGGAAAGGTCGGTTTACCCGGCAAGTCCGGTGAAATCGGTCCGGAGGGATATGATGGCGCCAAAGGCAGCAGGGGAGATGCTGGACCAATTGGCATTCCAGGTATAAACGGAACCGACGGAAGGCCCGGAGAAGACGGGTCGCCCGGTAGCGCAGGTTTCCGGGGAGAGCGGGGAATTCCCGGCTCGCCGGGACCCGAGGGTATGATTGGTGTCAAGGGATTGTCAGGCAGGGGTGGAGCTAAGGGGAAATCGGGCCACACTGGATTTCCCGGACCTCGCGGACATCCGGGACTCACAGGAAAGAAGGGCGAGGTAGGGGTCAAGGGCTCCATAGGACCTATAGGCTCCAATGGGCATCAGGGTGAGGCCGGTCATATGGGTTATCCGGGTTTCCAAGGCAACCAGGGTCAAAGGGGTGAATCAGGACCGCGAGGAATGCCCGGCAGTATCGGACGTGACGGCCCCCGTGGGTTGCCCGGAATGATGGGCAACGCTGGACCACGGGGTCCACCTGGACCCTCGGGCTTCCTTCCGATTCCCGATAGAATCGAAACACCACGGCATATCGTTACTAACTTCTCGGCTAGCACTCAGGCGGATCAGGCTGTCGTTACCGGGATGATGGGCAATGACGTCATCGAAGCTCCCGAGGGAACCAAGGTGTACCCGGCAAGAACCTGCGCTCACCTAGCTGAGGCACATCCCGACTGGAATGATGGTGAGATGTAGCCCAGGATTAAATCTCTGCTTACTGCTTATGCTTCATTTATACAACACTAATGATGTGCTTCGAAAGATAATACGAGCCAAGTATAAATATCAAATAAATATTAGTTTTAGTCCCATTGCACAAAAAATGTAATTTTTACTGTAAACTTGTAATAAAGTTTTGTCATGGAATTACCAGCAATACTGGAGCCTTCTTTTGCCATAACCGAAAGTACACTTTGACCGGAACAAGCTCTAATAACATTAAGTATGATCTTAAACGCATAGAGTAATGATACAGAGTTATTTATATAGAGTAATTATGAGTTATAATTACTTTATTTTTAAACGTTTCCTAACATTCAATATAGACACTGTTATTTCGACTCTTACCTTCGTTTATTTAAAACTTAACGGCCAAGATGTCTGAGAGGAGATTTCATTTTTCCTGGTAACTGTCATCGAAACAAATCTATATAATAATATGCCGACCGTTTTCCGCTCTTCACTCCATTTCTAGGCGACTATTGGATCGATCCCAATGGCGGTCGTGTTGATGACGTGGTTCAGGTGTTCTGTCGAATCCAGACCTCGCAGACTTGTATCAAGCCCAAAGTGGCTCACTTTAAGCCAGATCACTTCCCACAAAAGGATGAAGAACGAATCTGGCTTGCAGAAGAACGCAACTTGGATCAGGTATACTCATTCAAACGCTCTTAACGAAGTCATTTTATTTAATTGAACAGATTTTACTTTTGCTATACATATGAATATATCAATAATTTTAGCTCGAAAATACTGTAGTCAGACTAGTGTCAACAGAATGCTATCTTTTATTTGATTACTATTCGATATTGTACGATAATTGATTAATTTTTATATATAAAACAAAAAATGCCGACGAATTGATAGTATCATTCAATAGTTTATGTTTTAATAGATAACCAAATTGTTAGTATTGTTTAATACTATCTTCTTAAGATTTAGAAAATACACTGATTAAATGTAAAAACATGTGGCAAATGTGGCGTCATTCCCCCAACCGAGCTCCCAGTTCTTGTTAAATAGTATAACACTAGTCGTTTCTACGTACTTATATTTCTATTATCAAAATACTCCCTTCCTCACGTTCTCTCTCTGTCTTTTGTTCCAGTTCGACTACCAGATTCCCAGTGGTCAACTCTTTTTCCTCCAAACACTCAGCAGCAAAGCCCTCCAACGTTTAGAGGTCCAGTGCAGTCACACTGCCGTTGTCTTTGACACGGGAGTGAAAGTTCTGGCCAACCCTCTGCTCCTCTTCTCGGATAACGCACTTGAACTCACGCCCACGGATTCTCTAAACAAATTCCATGTCATCAATGACGATTGCAAAGTACGTATTTGCCGCCAGTTTCTACAAATAAATAGCTGTAAATTTTAATGGTACGCTTTCCTGTGACCAGTTCACCATAAAAGAGAGCTTTGGAAGTGCAATAGTCTGCCATGTGCACGCTGGTTTTGCCACAGATTGTGTGAATACTTGGCATGTTCGCTTGATCACTCAGGATTTCAGTGTCAGGGATCTTAGTGGTCCTACCATAGTATTAATAGGATCTTGCCTTGGCAGTTGAGGTGGAAACGGTTAATCTTATTTGGTGACTGCAGTAGACTGTCTAGGTTTCGCCAGAGCTGAGCAGTGATGGTAGGACGACTTTTATAATTACAAAATCATTGGATATCTAACTTATTATATATTAGTTCCGGCATTATTTAATGTAACTATTGTAATAACTCATTATATAATAAAGGAACCCTTCTTTTTTTCATCGAATGACAACTTCAAATTCAACATCATAATTTTATAATTTCTCCAAATAAATTATTTTGCTTTAAATTCATTTGAATTCCTCAAAATAATTCAGTAAACTACACGCAATATATATTTCGCTGAGCTGACGCCCACCTTTGTCAAGGGAAGTGCATTAAATAATGAACATAGTTATGGCAAAGAATCAAATAATGCCGTGAGCCAATCACAACAGACTGTGATACATTGAAGATAAATTAGCGTCGCTTTGTCGATTCATGCAGTTATGCATAATATCCAAAGATAAGTATATATTATTAAGGTCTTTAACGCAAGACGTCTCATGCGGTACTTAGAGTGGAATGCGAAAACTGTCATAACTAAGTTATAGGAGCTCCTAACTTTTAGTAGTGTTTTGCAATGGTTGGAGGAGCTCATAACTTAGTTACGACTCTTCATGCCTGAGAACAATAGCGCTAGAACACTCGATAGGGTGGTTAGGGCTTATAGGTGGTCATAGGCAGCTACAGGTTGTAGCAAGCGCACAGCCATTTTCTTAACGTAATGCCAAATATATCGGGTGTATTTGACTCAGGTATTTTCTGTTGTCTTCAATTAAGGGTTTCCTTTGCTTACCCACTTCTAGTAAGCATGTCGGTAACTTGATCTCCTCACCTAAACACGTTGGTTCTGTCACATGATCTCTCTCTCTCTCTCTCTCTCCTTCCAGTACAAGAAAGGCAGCATCGCCTCGGCAATACTAGAAGTATCCAGCCGCCCTCAAAGACTTCCCATTCGAGACATCAGCTTCGACGCCCATCAAATGCCAGGACAATCCATCGGTCTCGCCATCAACGAAGCTTGCTTCTCATAACTTCTTGCTTTTCTTTTCTTAACTCCTTCCTGTCTTTCCCATCTCCTCTTCCTCTTATGTACGAAACAGTTATTATACCAGGCCTCCATCCATCAAAATACTACAAATTCATGTTGTGAGAGGGATTGTCTCTCTCAAAGGGATGTAAATTACAGAACATTTTTTCCGTTTATAAAAGCCTGCGTTAAGAAGCCAATGTGTACATCTTGCTAGATCATTAATAGTGAAAACTTATCTTGAGTGATAACAAAAATTATGGAAGCACCCTGTCAGCCATTAAATTATACTTTTTGTTTGCCTACAGTATGCGATGTCACCACTAACTGTACTATATTATATAAATTATGTTGGCAATTAAATTGAGCATTACTATTCTTTTTTGATACAGTATACAACTGTTTGATGATCACAAAATGTGAAAATAGTAATATTATTATATTTTGAATTGGTTAATGTTTGATTATTTGTTCATTTGTGTTATTAACAACTATGTATTTTATATATTTAAAAATAAAATATGAACAATATTACTGAAATTGAATTTAACACTCTTCTCAATTACTTTTAACTACATTGAAACTTTGGTACAAAATGACGTTATCACTAGGATGTTTGATAGTTTAAACTATCCCATCATAATAGAATAGGGGCCCCTTGAGTTAACAAGCCTCAAAATGGGAGGGGGGTGCGAGAGAAAATACGACAGATTCTATAATTAACTATTTTCCAAGTTCCTGGAGAAGCCCAGAAACTATTCAGAGTATTACATAGTTTAAAATGTATAAATAATTGATTAAAATATGAATACCAAATAAAGGCAATTACAGTGTAATACTCCCTTTCATATATACTGATGATTTAAAACATGCGGTACCGGGTGATTCATAAGTCCCTACGACATAGGATTATATAAAAATACTATCTATTTACCTCATTTGTTATTAGTTTTACATCTATGGATACTGTCTGTAGTAAATCAATCATTAATTTAAATAGATTTCAAATAATATTATTGCATTATTGCATTATTTATGACTGACCAGAGTACCTATACCTTAGAGTTTCGAATTTTAGCTGCTGTATGGTATCATGAATCTGACAAAAACATAGCAGGAGTGAGACAATTAAAGAAACGATTACGAGATAGATTTAATGGTGAGCCACCAGACATGCGTATTATTAGAACGTGGGAGGAGAAGTTGTTTGAAAGTGGTACGATTTTGAATAAAAAGCGGCCTGGGCGACCAAGTGAACGAGGTGATGAAATAGATAATGTAACAAAATCAGTACACGACAACCCAACTATGTCACTAAGAAGACGATCTAATGAATTAGACATTTTTTATTCAAGTTAACAGCGTGTAATGACAAAGGATCTTGGATTAAAATCTTGGAAGCCAACAAAGTGTCAATTTTTATCTCAAGAAGATCATCAAAAACGCGTTGAGTGCTGTGAAGCAATATTGCATAAATATGACTACCCTGTAAGAAAAGAAAACCTTTTTTTGGTCCTACCCCTTGGCCACCTCGAAGTCCTGATTTGACGTCTTGCGACAATGTTTTGTGGGGCATTCTGAAACCCAAAATGTTGCTAGATTAAAAAAATCATCACGGAAGAATTTCGAAATTTTCCAGAAGACTGACTCAAGTCGATCAACAATCGAACTTTTCGACGAATGCATTTGTATGTATAGAAAAGGGCGGCTTACAGGTTGAACCCTATGATAAATAAATGACTATATTGTTGTATTTTAATGTAGATTATATTATATATTATAATTAACCATAATACAAAATTGTGATTATCATGATTATCTTTTTTTTATAAAATTCTATGTCGTAGGCACTTAGGAATCACCCTGTATATATATATATAAATACATGTATATGAATATTAGATTTCTAGTTTGTAGCGTTTTTGTAGCCTTGCCTATAATGTTTATTTATCTGGTTTCATAATGATACTATTGACTACGTCTAATATAGGGGGGGGGGATAAATATTTTGCAATAATATACACACATA
>JAYRBW010064696.1:0-53659 GCA_036023295.1 Invenusta paracnida
ACCTAGATAAGCTATAAAGCTTTTTTTATTCCAGAGCATCTATCTTACCACCATTATGTACTAATTTTAATTGTAATCTCTATAATTGTTTTATGCTCGAATTAATAATAATTATTCATATTATTATTATTATTGGCTGTTTTTATTATTCTTACATTTAATTAAATACATTAAAATAAACAGTATTGGAAATTAATGAGCTGGAAATTACTTAGTAATGAAAGGTATGCAGAATACTTGAAAATTTATCTGAGAGAGTAGATGTAATTGATTTTAGATTCATATCCATATATGCAATATGTCATAATTTTTGTTCTTGCCTTGCCATGGGACCCCCAGGAGCAACTCTGACAGGATACTGTCCTGCTTTTCTATGTCATTAGGTTGGCAGGTCTGCATTATCCAACTTTAACTGTATTTATATAGATACTGTGGTAACCTTTTTAAATCTTAATAATAATAATGTCAAAATATAATATTTTATATGTTCCTGTTTCTTACCCAAGCACCAAGTAGGCTGATCTCAACTCCTGATAGTGATAAGCCACAAGGGAGCAAAATTTTTACTGAAACCATTATATTTTTAAAATAGTTAAATACAACAATTAGATTATAATACTTACATATATAGATAACATTGTCATTAACCCAGATTTAAATCTAGCATTGTGATTATTAACATTGTACTCTGCCTCTGGCTTTGCCCATTATTAAGTAAATATATTTAATAGTATGATTAAGTCTAATGGAGAATATCATAATATAACAACAACAAAAATTAGAAGACATCATAAAATCAAAATATTTGGATATTAAATTTCAAAAAATCATTAGCTAGTTGTAATATTATTTTATATCCTGCACATTACCTACTTAACTTTGAAATTTATTAGCTCATAGACTTGTCATTCAACTTACTGGAATAAGCAAGCATTTTTCTGGTTCCATTCATTTCACACTCCTTAATGATTTTCAAGTTTCAACTCAATATATCACAAATCACATCATATTTCTTCACAAATACTAGACAACTACATTTTCATGTTTCATTCAAATTCAAAAACTATTTTTTCTCTCATTTGCTAGACATTACATATTTTACTACTGCACCATTGCTCCAAACATACAATCAACAATAATCATAAACATATAGATATAAGTTCAAGCAACTCTTAATAGATTATCTTTTTATAATTGATATTTCTACCAGAGAGTTCTTTATTAGCTGACCATGTGTAGGATGGCTAGAGTTTCCAAGTGGGTGCCAGGTTTGAAAGGAATTCTTGTTTCTTGACTGTTGAGAGGCCAATTTCTGTGATAGCTATTACAGACTAGTTATAAGGATTGGAGAGTGATAGTCACATTGCCTTATCCATGGAAATTTGAGTATTTCTATAGACAATGGTTGAGTAAGATGAGACTCATGCTGCTTCTCTACAAAGAACCTCAATGGGTGTTATACTCAACAAACTGGTAGCTATATACCTTATTCTATGTTCATTCTAAGATCTGAAGGTTGGTATGTGTGAGCCATAACTGCCATACTGGTGCTGCACCAGATAATGGCATGAAAGATAATGTGCATCAAGCTGAAACTGCATCCATAAGTTTTGGTAGCTAGAACTGTGAGCATCTTACAGTTTCTGCTAACTTTAGCTGTGATCTTCAGCTACAGTTAGAATGTCAGGGCTCTATTGAAAGTTATCACCAGGAATACTTGGTCGGTAGAGGGTTGAAGCAGAGTAAGATAGACTTTGTGCAAGCCTGCTTCATGGATATTGCTGGTGAATGAGTGTGTGTTAACACTTTGAGTGGTTGGCACTACTTATTGAGTTTACTTCATTGTTCTAGTATTCACCCCTGCCAGTTCACCCCTGCCAGTATCATCCTTGCACCTGCTTCTTGGATGTGTATTGTGATCAAAGTACAATATAGTTGGCATATATGCAGGTTGTATTTATAATATTACATGGAATAGCCTTCCTGATAGGGTCTATAACAATGACAAAGAGTAGTAGTAAGAGGACTGCTCCTTGAGAGAGTCCATGGAATAGGGGGTATGTATAGTTGCCTTAGTTTCCATAGTATCAAACCTTTGCTTGCCTGTTCTGCAGAAAGCTATGTTCTATTCTGCACATAATAGCAATTATTCAAAGCCGAAACAGTAATCTATCATGATAAATACAACCAGGCCCTATATGTATTACAAGTCTACTGTAATAAAGAATCAATGCATATTTACATGTTTCACAATTGTGAGAGAGCAGCTATTTCAACTTTTTTATAGTATGTAGAGAAACTTGCTTAATACGCATACCTCTGGGATATTAAAAATTATGCATATTAAGAGGGTTTATGTATTAAGTGGTGTTTAGTTAAATTGAAACTCTTTATTGTATTATTAATTAATCATTATTATTATTAATTATAATTTAATTTTGAATCATTTAATTATAAGATAGTTAACAGACAGACAGACACCAGTAAACATGCATGTATTGTACATATGTTTCTACTGGTCAATGATCTATTACACATAGAATTGGGTTTATAAATTCTGCTTTTGAAAATGATTGGATATGAGTAATCTCCATTTTTCCTGTGTGTTTATCATTGAAATGGGACTGTAAAATGTGTATGTATAAAGCATTATGCATATTAAGCGTTATACATATTAAACATGTTTTTACTACACTATAAAGATAGGCAACATTTTGGGACTTTGAAAAGTATATGTATTAAGCATGTGCGCATTAAGTGGTTTCCATTGTAGTATACTAATTGGCATAATAAATACTATAGCAGATATTATGCCATGGTAATCTTGTGTAATAGATGACCCAATGTTAAAACCATATAATCGTTATAAATGACTTATTATTATAAAAATTTATAGCCTATTATTACTATTAGTTATTTATTAGGTTAGTTTATTTTATGAATATATTCTTAGATAAAGAATGTGTCTTAATAAAGACATATCTTTATTAGATCTGCTTTCTTAAGATTAAACTATGGCTAAATTAGTATTATTTAAAAAAATATGCTAGTTATTTAATATGACAATATTGAAATATATAACTAATATATATATCTGTTAATGTTATAAATTAAATACAAATATCTTTAAAAATGCTTAAAAGTCACACAAAAAATTGTACAGGAATATAAATTTAACTTAAAATACCATTGTAATATAGTTGTAGACTTTGCTAGCAATATTCACAGATTTTAAACTGAAAATTAAAACAACTATCTTTTTATTTACAAAATATTTTTATCTCAATCTGATCAGCCAGACCAATCAGAAATTTTTATTTATTTTATCTATCATGCAAAATACAAATTTGTTTATATTTATTTTTGACCAAATAAATAAATATAACATTTAGCCACAAACAATTAGACATTTATTTTTATTTCAATAATAAAAAAATATTATTTTGATTTTGATTTAAATATATTTATTTTCTATATGGACTATATAATATATAATTTTTATTTGATTTGGTCCAGACCATATAGAAATATGCTTTTGTACTTTTTTGATATATGCAGTTGAACTTGAAATAAATATTTACATGAAGCTTCATGAGCTGTTCAGGTAACTGGAGTATTTCTCAAACTATATAATTGAAAGAAACAATTATATAATTTAATATACATATTTGATAAAATAAGAATAATAAACATATTTTAAAGAAAACAATGATAAAAATGATCAAAAATTAATGTATAATCTATCAATGGTAATATGCTTTTCAAGTAACTTGAGTATTTAGAGTAAATTAATTAAATGTGGGCTTAACTATTATATAGCTGTAAAAACTATCTTTAGAGGATTGTTGTTGTGGAGAAGTTCCCATAAGAATACTGCCGACTTCATCTTTTATTTTTATAAGATCAACATCCATTCCATCATCAAATAAATCAGAACATTTCCAGGTAAGTGTGTCGTTTTGTTTTGATTTTTATTCTTTTTCAGACCTATTGGTTGGCTATTCCATCAAACATTTCTTCTACTTTTCTTTCTTGAATTCTCTTATAAATGGCTAAACCAGAGAGTGATTTGTGTCCAGACATTATCTGATTGACAGGTCAGATATCCCTAAATCTCCTAGTGTAGAACAAGCTGTACTACACAAGCAATGGTTTTTATAAGATTTTTGTAATTGGCACAAAGCTGTTGATTGTCTTCATCAAATTCTGAACGATCTTAACACCAATCTTACAATTTTTTTACCAAGTCTCATCATTATCCATGTAGGATTGTTTAGATTTTTGCCACAGGAAATAGTTGCTCTTATTTAGTTTAGTAATAAATAATGTAAAGCTTTGATGGGACATTTGATACTATTGGTCTCATAAATTCTTGACAATTCGTTGTCAATTCATTGATGTCTTTATTAATATAGAGTCATCCCTTGGAATCGTAAATGCAAGATTTTCAATGCCTCATCTAGCAAAGAAGAGCATAATATAAAATAACCATGTTAAATACTGAAGATGCATTGGTGTACTTATTGACAAGTTATAACTTTGTGAATATCTTCCTGGGAGAGATTTTCATGATGTTTTGTAAATCCCTTTCCTTCAAATTTTAAATATTTCTGTATGACTGAAGATGTTATGAAATGAAGTGAATTTTGGGTCTTTGGCAATGTTGATGTCTTTTTGTTCAATTATATATATGCACAAAGTGCTTTACAAAGAGTGAGCATACTAACAGTCATATATCTGGTTCCATCCTTTTTTCTCAAAGCTGCCAAAAAACTCACCCAAAAGCTTGTTTGATTCTTCAGCTGATGCACTATGAAGATCTGTTCTTTTGGGTTTAAAATTCCACAAAAATTGTCCCTGCTTGTTTGTGTTATTTTTTATTGTTTGAAGAATGTTTCTAATCTATTAAACTTGTCATCATCAGTGACATTATGAAACGCTCTGCTTTTTTCAGTGTTTATTATGCAACTATTGATATATTATGATATATTAATGCATATGAAATTATTATAGCTATTAAATTATTTTTAATGATTATCAATAGAATATTGTAATTATTGATTATAGCTACAGTTTATTTCAATAATAGTTTTAATAGTTTCCATAATAATGATTTAAATAACATTATACCAATGCAACTATCAATAGATTATATTTTAAATATATTTCTTTTTTGGCAAGTCTAATGGAATTTTGTTATGACCAAACAGACATATATTGTTTAGTGTCAACAACATTTTAATTTATTTTATCTAACAAATTGATTTCTATTTGGTTTCCAGACCAAATAGCAATATGCTTTTATTTTGATTAAAAAATATTTCTATATTTGCAGGACCAAATAGGATTTAATTTTTATTTTATTTTGACAAAGTTAATAGAAATTTACTTTCATTTTATCTATAAAAAATATATTTTTAATTTGGTTATCTGGCCAATTAGCAATCAGTCAGACCACATAGAATCTGATTTTAATTTCAAATATATTTCTGTATTAGCTTGACTAAATGCATTTAAAAAATATTATTTCTGTTTTGTATAGATATATCTACATAATTCATTAATATCAACAAAATGATATATTTTGGCAACCAGTTAGGAACTATGAAAAGTTCCAAACTTTCCCACCAGTTGCAAACTTTAAGAAATCTATAAATGGGAACTTAAGAAGGATTTAGTTGGGGATTTTTTCATGATTTTACTTTATTATAAATAAAAATGAATTTTTGATTATATATTTGCCCACTATATTCAGAACTTAGTCATATTCAAATAACTGTTATAAATCAGATAACCAATTTTATTAGATTCTCAACTGGTTGGCAAAGTTCCAAACTTTTTATGTCCCTAACTGGACTGACCAGTTGAGAACATAATTAAATCGATTATTCGAATATGATTAAGTTCTAAATGTAGCAGGCAAATGAAAAATTAATTTTTATTTATAATAAAGTAAAATCAGGCAAGTCCTCAACTAAGAGCCTTAAGTTTCCATTTATAGATTTCGGAAAATTGCAACTGGTCAGGAAGTTTGGAACATGCTGACCAGTTTTGAACTTTTCATATTTCCTCACTGGTTGTCAACATCAATTTTAAATCTTTTATTTTTTGATTAAATCTATTTGGTCAAAGCAAAATTAGATTAAATTAGCTCAGACAAAAAAGAAATATATTTAAATTAAAATATCAGCAAAGTTATATTTGGGCCAGACCAAATAGAAATAATATTTTTTATATAGGAAATGAAAATTAACTTCTATTTTCTTGGTTAAAACAAAATCAAAATTAAATTCCATAATCAAAATAAAAGCATATTATTATTTTGTCCAACATTTTAAATATATATACTTTTTTATCGATGAAATTATTATTTTTTGGAACTAAATAATATGTTTTTCTCTTTGGTCATAACAAAATTAAATTTCATTTAGTTCAGCCCAAAAAAGAATACATTTAAATCTAAATAAGAACATATTTCGATTTGGTGCAACCACGTGCTAATTGGTCCAGACTAAATAGAAGTAATATTTTTTATCATAGAAATAAGAATTTAATTCTATCTAGTCCAGTCAATATAGAAATATATTTAATTCAAAATAAAAATAAAAACGATTGTTTTTAATCTAACCAATTGCTAATTGGTTTTGTCAAAATGGAAAAAATAAATTTGTTATTGTTCAAATAAAAGTTAATTTCAATTTGCTTTATCAAAACTTATTAAAAATTAAAGTCCATGTAGTCCAGCCAATATAGAAATATAATTAAATAAAAATAGAAACAGCTATATATTACAAATAGATTATAATAATTTTAATTTTTAATTTTAATGTATTCCTATATATTATTGTGATATATTAGTATAATATATATAATATATATATATATTATAATGTATAGGTATAATATAATATAAAATTGAGTAAATTAAGGCATCTTTAGTATATTAGAAATTATAATTATTATACTTATTAAATATGTTGCTGAGGATTTTTATAGAAATTCTTTCACTTGTCATGTAATTCTTTTCACTTTTTGTTTATATAAATAGCTATATATGTGTTTGTTAATATATTACTCTTAGCAAATCATTTATATAATATTGCATTTATTTTCTCAAAATCCTATTTCAAGTGTACTTTATAAAAATATAATTAAAATCGGCCAATTTACTAATACTTTAATTAAATGGATATTGAATATTATATATATCTGATATTAGTTATCATTACTTTTATGAAATAATAAATATCACAATAAATATATATCCTATTGGCATATAGTGTATTATGTGAAAAACATACTATTTCTAAAAATCTAAAATATAATATGTCATATAAATTAATCTGCAAATCATAATTATTTGTTTGTTACCATTTTGTATATTTTAGGCATAATATATAAATTACAGCATTCATGAATAACATTGACCAATACTGATTGTATAAAAGCTTATTTTCTGTTCATGTTTGAATTTATGTAACAATATAGCTACAGGTTTTTTAAGTAAAATGTTATATTTCATTCTAGAAGATAAGTAACAGTATATTTGTCTTCTGATTATCAGACATTTATTGATTGCATGATATATTTTGCCAAAACATTATGGCTACAGTCAAAATCAATAACAATTCAAAATAATTGAACATATAATTTTATTTTGAGGTATTTAATACATTTTAAGTGAAATATTTGCAGTACAAACTGTTACCTTATTATATTTAATTTTTTATATTTTTAGACTTGTATGCAAATTTATGTTTTGGATTGTAAGTTATTAGTCCATTTAAATGTATACATCTATTTGCAGTTGATCAATGTCTTGAAAAAATGTTGTACTGTCTGCAGCACCTTACATTGGTTCTAGCAAGGCACTGTGTTGTAAAAAATATATACTTTATAAACAAATTCAATTAATTTTGAGTGTAGTGAAGAATTTAAGCATGTCATTAATATTTAATTTTAGATTCCATTAAATAAATTGTTAATTTCTGTAATAATTTACAGATATTTGGTAATATAACTTGCATTTATATTTTATTAGTTGAACTTTAATTTCTAAATGTTGGGCAAGTAAAAACTTAAAAGTAACTCGCCATCTATCAAGCAATTCAAAACTTTGAGTTCACTCTTGATTATGTTTTAGAATTGTTATATTTTCAAATTTGAATTGTTAATTGTTTGACTGTTAAGAAAGTAAATACTTAAATTAAAACAAAATTCAGTGACACTAAGAAAGTATAAAATATATTTTTGATAAAACTAGTTCTGCTATTAGCTTTTAATGTTTATATTTTAATGTAATTAGATTTTTCAATACAAAAAATCAAGCAATATGTATACTATTATATACAAATATCTAACTAGGAAATATATGATAAACAACATATCAAAACAAAACAGACCAAATAACCATGTCATAATAACATTTATTTATGTAAAAATTTATTAGAATACCTTAATAATTATGTGAGCTTGTAATTGTTTCATTTTATTAGATAAAATCGGAAAAGCTGAAAACTGGATAAAAGCATTATTTCTGAGGCTTATTTTATGATTTTTTCATTACATAAAATTATGTTTTTATTATACATTTTTATTTTTCTCTTTTATGATGTATTGTTCATAAAAAGACTGCGTTTCACAGAGGTTAGAACTATTGAGTTATGGCAATTTATAAAATTATAGCTAATGCTCGAGAAACCAAATTTTAAAATATATTGAACAAATTAATAGGATGGAAAATTTTGCAAAGTAAAAGCAAAATTCGCTCCAAAGCTTCAAGAGTTTTTTTTTCATGAGTTGAGAGATCAATTAGTAAGATTTTACAACTTTGACAATGTTCTAAAAAATCATGATCATTTTTTAAATGTACATTCATTTTTATTAAATCTTGCTTCATAGATAGTAAAATATGTAATTATTCCTGGATTAAATTTATTAACGATAATTTTATATACACTTTTTTAAAGACATTACATGAAAAAAGCGTACAGTTTTGAAATATTTATTTAATTATTTAATAGAAGGTGGGTTATGATGCATATAACGCATTATATACTTACTGCGAGTTTTGTTGGATAATGAAAATCTGAATTTAGACTACTTTTGAAATAATTTGGTATATATTTATAATTTGACACAAGAATTGTTAATATTTCTTTCGTTTCCACTAACTCTCTCATTCAGAATTCTGGTGTTATGGTTGCCCTGGCATTTGACTCTCCATCAATGTCCTTGGTGACTCTCTATCTGATCACAGTCCAGTTGTCAACTATCAACTCACGCACCTCGACCCACTGGCGCCTCTGTGAGGAGACAGGGGAGGTGACTCCCGTATTGGCAACAGCACCCGGCCTTGGTACTAGTAGTCATCCGAATGCTGTTGCATCCAGACAGGTTCGTTGCTTGTTTTTTACATTTAATTTCAATGAATCGGAATATAAAATCTGATGCTACAAGAATTTATTAAAATCTGATAATCTTCAATTCAACTTTTTTTAAGTATTCAGTTAAAAATATATTTAAGCTTGTGAATTTGTTAGCAATTTGTATGACTTTGTTTGATTTTTTAATACCATGTTTTCTGCAATCGCAAATTAACAATTGCCAGAGAATATATTGATATAATTCGTTATGATTTAAAAGTATGTTTAAATTGATGCTGATGTGTTGTTATAATATAACAAAACATATTATGAACAAATAATTTACTAAATTATATACAAAACTGAAAATAAAAAATATACATATTTTCTATTTTTTATTAACGATTTGATTATCTTGAGATTCCAAAAATATTTTTGTGTTTTGAATTTATTGCATATTAGGTTTGTTTTGAAGGATCGATTTTTGCAAAAAAATTATCCTTTATAATATTTATTCTTGACAATTTCGAAATGGTTTACAGTTTCTTGAGGTATAAATGGTTTTGGGTTTATACATATATTAACCACTCATTTATTCTGTCTCTTCCTTTAGCAGCAAGGCATGACAAGCAAGCAACATCAACAGTCTCAGGCCCTAGCTAGTGACGAGGAGATAGCAGAGGAGGAGGAACGAGTCATGCACATTCTCAGTGGACCTCCGGGCAAGCGATGGCAAGACTCGGCCCACCAGGTCTGGATCTTAGAGAGCAGAGGCGCAGATGGGGATAGTGATGAAGCAGCAAGAGAAACATCAGGCAGTGATGAGGCTAGCGGCAGCGGAGGAGTCACTGCAGCGGCTGCATCATCTACGTCCTGTCAATCATCCACCTCCAAGGAATCGAGAAGTCCGCCCCAGTCAAACAGTCAACCAACTGTTGAGCACAAAATCAGACCCACCTCCTCCTCGTCGCCCTCATTTAGTTCTTCAGATCGCTCCTCTTCAGTACAACAGCAGCATGTGTAAGTACCTACTTGCAACTTTCTTCTTCTCCAGTTAAATTTGATATTTCGAAAACAGTTGTACGAAAATTTGGAAGTTTGGACTGATGATTTAGTAGCTCGTTATGTTTACTTAACATATTTAACAATTATATAGTATAATATCTGGCCTACCTTACCCCGATTATAATTATAATAGTATAATAGTAACGTGTATTCGCTGGAGTATATATTTAAATTCTATTAATTTGTCGCCATACGCTTAAAGAAATCAATTGTTATTGAACTCAATACTAAAGTACATATAAGTTTCTTAAAACCAGTACCGGGGGTCGAACATATTATTTTGGGGTTTGAAAGCAGGAGGCCAACCTACTGAACTGCCGCATTCAAAAACTGATTTGTAATAATTAAGTTCACTATTAATTAATTAGTTTGTGATTTTTCACTTATTTATGAGATTTATACACCCGACAAAGCATGAATACTCTACAATTAATTTACTATTATAAAATACTATCTTATTATAGCTTTTCCCTTGAAGATTTGTCTGTCTGCTGCTATACACGCAGATATTCCTATAGTATGTAATTGTACGTGTTTTTTTTTCTGGTCAATGCAAATTTTCATATCGCGGTTATGAATATTATTTGACGAGACAGGTTATCTCATCAGAAACCATTAGTTAATATCAAAGTCATGTGATTAAATACACAAACACTATTTATTAATTAGTTTAAATTTGATCATATTTCCGCATTTTTAAAGTTTTGTAAAGTATTTCCTTTAATAAAACCAAGGTCTTAATGGAAATGTTTACTGTACACAAAAACTTCACTGGTTTAAACTTAAAAAAACGGCACTCTTTTTAGTCAGGCGGGTGAATTTTCTGGCTGTGTTAGAATTAAATAAGTCTTGTTGTCTGCTTCTAATATTTTTATAGATCACATTAATGTCTGGAGTGCAATTTCACTTCAATATTCTACTTAAAATAGACTCCTATGTGTGTTTACCGCTATGCTACTTCATTCTTTACCAAGACTAAAGCTCACTTTTATCTCTCTGCCCCTCTACCATCAGATCCGGGAGTAGTAATCCCTCTTCAAGTCGCCCCACATCTTCCACGAACACAGGTGCTAGTGGAACAGCAACAGTGAATGTGACACTTAACTGTCAACCCTACGTAGACATAACACAGTACGACCATCTAAGGGGAGTCGCTCAGCGTCAATCACTGCCCAACTTCCCTGAACCCGAGGTAATCTTAATATTCCGGAAGACTGAGGGCAAGACTACGGCATCTCGTCTGATCAAACTAGAGAACAAACTCACCGACAGCAAGGCAAAGGTGAGTCGAAGGACACTCATTTAGAATCATGAAATAGGTCTGGTAGGTAGTAAGTATACGAATTTATCCACCTTCATGAAACCGATAATTTGTATATATTGATTGTTCTGTTTTCAGGTGTTGGAAGAGACCATTTGAAATAACGATTATTATACAAAGTATTATATAATTTAGGAGTTCATTTAAAATATATCAATTTTTCTCATTTGTAGAATATTTTATAGGCTAACTGTTTTTTAGAGGAAACTTCCTGTCCTGTTTATGCAGAATGTGTCTCGGTAATTATTGATTGACATATTTTCATATATCTTGCTTTATTATAGAATGGATTAAATTGAACACAATTTTAATATGAATAAAGGTGCTGCAAAGCACTCCTGTAATCATCAAAAGCTGGTAACAATATAATATGAGGTTGGAGGTGCTGATTCTGTATTATGAAAAATGTCCTTTTATTATTTTTACTTGAGAAATACACTCTAGTCTTTAATGGTTTTTTTGTTGTTGAATTTTTAATGAAGTAAAAGGCTTATTTTCCACTCAGCATTTTGTTTATTAATTATTTCTATTCTATAGCTCATTGCCAATGAAATATTCCGAATTTGATTGCGATAGTCAAATAAAAACCATCTGTTTCACCCATAGATTACGAGTTTGTTTAGTATAGATGTATATACATATATTGTAAAATTTATTTACTATACGCGATTTCACCAAGTATTTATCTATATATTTTGAATGACCAGTCAAACAATTGGAGACTAAAAAAATACTAATTTGAGCATTATTTGGTTGTCTTAAATTAATTGTTTTGTTTTTTTGTATGTTTTTGTTAACCTTTTTTGTTTTTTGTCGTCCAATAATTGCACGTGTCTAATTCTCCCTCTCCAGCGCCCTAAATCCCCACAGGTCTACAATCAGATCGGCAACTTCCTCCGTATCCATGGCGACTCCAAGGAAGCGATCGAGTGTTTCCGACGAGCGCTTGCCCTCTCTGCCAATCATCCCGACGTGCTGCTCAATCTGGCCCGGGTTCTTTTCAATCACAACTTCCTCGAGGATGCGATACACCTTACACGGCGCTCTCTTGAGACGCAGTCCCCCCAGAGGAACTCTTGGCTTCAGCACTTCACTCTCGGAGAGATCCTCAAATCCTACGGTCACTTACAGGTGCTTGTCTATCTGTGTGTATGCATGAGACTAACAAGACGCTACTGTATGGTAATACTTCTTTTTGACTTAAAATAGCAATGGATATACTATATGTTTTAATTAATGCCATAAATAATTTCAATAAAATTTCCCAACGCTTGTGAAAAGATATTTTCAAACAAACAAGCTTTTCTGATAAGTAAATTTTTTCAGATTATGATTTGCTTATCAAACCAAATGTGATGTGACGCTCCGAAATAAGTAGAAATATAATATATACAGGCCTCGTAGATTGTCTATTTTTTCTTTTTTTAGTATATGTAATATCAGAATTAATTTGTATATTCTGTGAAGTCTCAATTACCTTAAAAATGTTATGTTATTTAATTTAACAATGATGCTATAAACGTATATCTAGTTAAGCCATGAAGTCATAATACGACGGTATAAAGTGAATTCTTGCAATTTCGAAGAAGTATTTATTATCATTTTATTACAACTCTGGATGCATGATACGACCTTACTCATTGATTTATGTATTGAAATAATTGAGGCTTCGTCGTATATGCAAATTAGTTGAGGTATATATTTTCTAACGCTTTGCTACAATAATTTTAATTATAATTAAATCTAGAGAAATAGACTTTTGGATATGCCCAGCTGACGAAAGCTAATGAACTAAAAAACTCGGTCCTGTGGCTACCAATTTCAATATATACAAGAAGTGTATATCTGAGTAGCTTGGTTAACCTGCAGTCTCAAGACGATGATTTAAACCAAGAATTTTTCCGTCATTCGATTAATTATAAATTTGTTTTTAAATCCTCTATATGTGTACTTTTATTTATTAATATTTGTTCTAATCTATTCTATGGATGATTAATGCTTGTACTTCTCAGAAGGGAGGTGGAGATTGTCTATAGTATCTATTAATTTTATATCTAGGGGTAAAGTAAATTTGAGCAAAAGTATAGTATACTTTTTGAACAATATTGTATTTATCTTTAAAACACAGCAGTTCATATTAATATGCCCATAATCATTAGTTGTGCTTTTTAAAGCGGCCTCCATTAACCTGTACATACAGTTTTCAAGTCTTGAAATCACAGAATGACTGGTTTTCTAGCCATTTACTAGGTAATTATGAACAGCCCTGCATATATTTTGAATAAAAATTACCTATTTAATACTAAGAAGTGCTTTGAGGACTGTATATAAATGTTAAGGAGTTGTGCATCGCAGATCCATATATTAATATAAATAAGTTTGGTTCTAGAGTTATACCTAGTTAGTTATAGTATTAGCTATAAATTATATAGAAACGTTGAAATATAATTATGGTTATAAATATATAACATATATTAGTTTCTGATATTAGTATATGATTTATTAAATAATAGGCATAATGAAGATGTTTACTTAAATGTAATTACTGATAATAAATGTTTTTTAAATACATAATATATACTCGTACCTGCCTACTCATATACATTCATATAATTATATTCATACAACTTATATAGATTGATATAATGTGTTTACTAACATTCGTATCTAGTATAGTCGTTCCAAGAAAACATAATCATATTAATATTAAATAAAGTGCACATGCCCTTGTTTCTTCCATACACCTATGGACCTATAATACACCACGTTTACACCTACGTAATGTAGCTGTATAGGCACATACTAATCTCACTACTGTATCCTATAGCACAATCTAGTGTATTGCTCTCGGTATTATAATGTCTTCGTTCTCCATAGTTTAGAATTGGTATTTGCAGGTGGTTTCTCCTATGTGTATTACAACGCACACAAACATTTCGTTTTGCGCTTCACCAGTTCCCGTTACGTTAGACGATCGTGTCGTCTTGCCGCAGACTACTACAGTCAATAATGTGCTCGTCAACTAAGTTTGCCGTTTGTTTTTTATGTATAGTTTAAAATTTAGTTATATACTTACACAATAGATGACTATAATATAATCATAAATATATCTAAGGCAAACGCATAATCTCTTTTCACAAATGTAGAATGATATAATTCCAGAATCTAAAAGAAAACGGCATGTTCTGAAAACAAATACACTTTATTTAGTTTTTATTTCATACTAGCCACTGGGTATTCTGTTGAAGATTTCGGAATGGTATACAGAATATAATCAATATTATTGGATGAATTATTTTTAAATTGGGAAACATTTATTTTCATATTAAATAGGATGTGTCATCTTGTGTCGGTTACTTTTTCTCACAAATAATAACAAAAACAGTTAACTTTATCTATTTGAGTATTTTAAACAGTCACTAGTATAATAAATTAATTAAAATTGATTTTTATATTAGTATGTCAGAAACAAAATAAAATTTCTATTCATATAACGCTATTAATATAACTTTTGATTTATTGAATTGTTAACAGTGTACATAAGTTCAATTCTTTGGAACACATTGTATAGTATAGCAGTAAAACCCAAAAGTCTTTGCATAATTAATTTATTGCTATAAATATTTTATGGATGCGTTTATTACATGATGTATGTTCTGGGACATATTATGTGATTGTAAGCACTTGCTCACCAGTCGTTTATTAATTTTAAAGTTACGCTTACTATAATATTTGGTTATAATAATATGTTATAGATTGTATTTTAATAAGTTAGCAGATATCCAGGCATTTGATATAACTAATTACTTCTATATACATAGTTAAATTTTATTTTGATAAATTATATTTTATAAAATTATTATATACATATCTATATATAAGTATATTATACTTCGTTAACTTTTATCATAATGTCATATCGAATAGCTAAACTATAGTGTTTCTCGTAAATTAATATTTGCATTTCGTATTTAATCTTTACATAATATAATATAATGCTAGATTAAATTATATATTTTTTATTAGTATAATATTTATTCATTAATGAAGTAAATTAAAAGAAGTCAAATTTATACAATATCTTTTTGACTACTCGTTATATTAAATGTTATTTGACACTACACCTTCTATCTCCTGCCAGTATTTTTAAATAAATTCAAGTCTATCGTATTTATAGGTCTGGTACTTTAAATGACACTTTTATTACTGTTAAACGTATAATTGCATCCAACGATTGTAATTTAATGAGTGTAATAATAGATACTATTAAATATTAACTTAGAATAACGTCAGATTCACAAATAATATTGTTTAACCTGGTTAGATTGGAAATCAAAATATATCAATACATAAAAAATGCGGTAATGGTATAATAGATTTCTATCAAATTTGTTATTAAAGGTGGTGTAATAATAATATTATATGGAAGCATAATGTTAAATATATGTACAGTATCTAACATTTACCATATAACATAATTTACAAGTAATAAATGAATCAGTAGTATGCCACAGGTATTTATCTCTAAAACACAGCAGTCATATTTATATATTCATAATAATTAGTTAAGTTGTTCAAAGTGGTCTCCATTAACCTGTACAGTTCTCAAGTCTCGAAATCACTGAAAGTTTTATTTCCGAAATACAGCTTTGTTGTGTTTTGTGAAATTACATATTATAAAAATACTATATTGTTAGGGATGCTAGACGATGTTACGTTAATCTTTGTGATAAATAAATGCTTTCTGAGCCAACGATACATCGATGGGTTTCCCAATTTCTAAACTGGCAATATAAATAAGCAGAAGATAGGGTGTGGGAGCCCTGTTATGGATTGTTACTTGAAGGCTACATTGTAAATTGAGCTGTTATTATTAAACTGTTACTTATTTTATGTTAAAATTAATTAATTTTCAATGTGTATTTTTATATATTAAAATCGTAACGATCTTCTTCTTCGTCGTATATACTTTATTCAATGTCTGGAGTGTACCAAGAGTGCCAACATAACCTGCCGTTCCCCTGTACCACACCCCGATAATTAGGAGGCTGTGTACCATTTCCGACACGCTTTGGACCTAAACCCGGGCTTCGGACCAGCACAGGCCCACTTGCGAGACCTTGAACAAGAGCAAACCCCCACCGTTACCTACTACACACTCTTCATAATCCTCTTCCTCGTTATGGGTGTCCTTTGTGGTGTTCTTACCAGTATTGACTCAACTGCAGAGGGTTACAGTGACGTGAGTCTCCACACTAGACTTCTTTATCAATTAATATTAAAGTGACAACCAATAATAGAATAGACATATAGGTAGGTAGTAAAACAAATACTATAATAGAATGAATCAGTTATATAGTTTTTTTAAAGGTGTATTGAAATTTCGTGTGTACAGTATGTTCCTAAAGTTCCTACGACGTAGAGAAAAATAGTTTTTATGAAATTAATATATTAACAATAATAAGAAATATACTCATTAAAATGAAACTATACAATCAGAGTGTACAAACAATAATGTTTAAACGGTACGTAGTAGGATATACAAATTAATTGTCATAGGGATCGACCTGCAGTCCACCATTGTCAACACACAAATGCAGTCGTCTGAAGGTATGCTTGTTGATGAATTCGAGAATATTTGTAGGGAACCTGACAAATTCCCTTGTAATGATTTTTTTAGATGAGCTATATTTCTCGCTTTCAAGATTCCCGAAGTGCGTTATCGCAGGTTTTTATGTCTGGACTTCGCGGCGGCCATGGTCTTGAAAAATTTCTTTCATGAATTCTCTTGTTTTCATTTCAGCATGAACCCCATCCTGTTGTACATGAGATACCGTGAGAATACCTTTAGCTTCTAGTCCAGGGATTAATTCTTCACGATGCATAGTAATGTAGGATTCCGCAGATACCGCGCCGTTAAAGAAAAACGGACCAATGAGATACTTAACTGACATTGCTGCCCACACCAAAACTTTTGGGGGTGCTGTTTCGCTTGTTCCCAGAAATGAGTATTTTGTTTAGACCAAAACGAAAGCCGCATACTACCACGACCATCGGCATATACTGCACACTCATCCGTGAAAAAGAGTTTTTCTCTTCTAATGTTATCGTATTTGGCCAATATTTGTTGTCAGCATAATACACGATTCTCGTGATCTGCCTCACTGAGAAATTGTACTTTTGTTGGCTTCCAACTTATGTATCCCAGATCCTTTGTCATTACCCTGTGTAATGTCGTTTGTGGTAAATCTAGTCAGATCTCATTCTTACTGACATTGAGGGGTTATCTTCCAGCGATTGTGTAACAGTTTCATGTTCGTCACCTCGACATTTGGGTGTCCACTTCGTGTTAAATCATGGATGCTTCCGGTTTCAAATAACTTGAAATGCAAAATATTTATCACTCTTGTATCTGGAGTGATACAAGAGTGAAGCATCAAATCGTTCTCTTAATTTTCTTTTCAAACTTCTGATGGCAGCAGTACTATTATCGCTATCGGGATACCAGGCAGCTGCTAAAAGTCGATATTCAATAGTATACTCGATGCTGTCTGGCATTTTTCCGTAGAAAGTAAATTAAAGCCAAATTGTAATCAATAAATTTAAAAATTCGAATCTATGCATATACACCCTACTTAGCTGTTTTCTCTGAGTATGGATATTATAATTTGAATATCATAAGAATTAATTATCAACGCCATGCATACATAGTTGTTAATATCATAGAGTAATTTTAATTACTCTATGGTTAATATATTAATTTCATAAAATCTATTTTTCTCTGTCGTAGGTTAACTTATGGAACATAGGTACTGTATAAACTACTAAGTAACAAATTATGCTGAATTTTGGAAGGTTTGCGAATTCAACAAGAAGTAAAATATTGCAATATGCCAAGATGTTTTACTGTTATGTATTTTACTATAATTTTCCGAATACAAAAACCCCCTATTCTCTCTAAATTTATTTATTATGTTGTCAACAATACATCATTCGTATTCCATAGTATCCTTGTTTCATTATATTATAATATAACAGAGAAAATAAAAGTATCATAAATATTAATTAAAATTACAACTCAATGATTTCAATTTAATCGTCAAGTAATACTGTAAAGGCTAAAACAAAAAATATACTTCAATATAGAAGTTTAAAATAAGAAAAGAAAAAGACCAAAATAATATTACCGGAAAATTTTATTTTATAAAAATAGTGACATTTTAAAGAAAATGACAAGTTAGATATATACCGTCGACGAATATTATTATAAATATTAAAAAAGAATTATTTAGAAGAAATGCCATGATGATTTAATTTATTTAAATGCTAATAAATAGAATAATCTAATTATTAATATTTATCATATTTCTATATCATAACCTATTACATTTAATAATTTATCTATTTATAGTTTTAATCTAGTGTATTCCTTCGAAATATTGCAAATATGTTCTACGTGCTTTCCAACTTTTTCTTATATCAGGCGATCTACCTGATGGTCGGTGAGCCAGCTACGAAGGACGGTGGCAATCCGGAGATTCGAACAAAAGCAATTTTCGCCAAAATGGATATCAACAACGATAACGTTCTCACTAAAGACGAATTCATTAAAGGCTGTCTCAACGATGATCAACTCTACAAACTATTGGCTTGTACGGACAAAAATCCCGCCCAAGGATTATCCTGACTTGAAAATATATCTCAAAACCTACAAACAACGCTCACAGAATACCCATACATATATATGTAATACATGGATACATAAATAAATTAAAGCGCACATATTTACAATTATCTTGCAATAAGTACTAACGATAATTTTTGCTATCTTACTTATCAAATATTTAAAAAGCTTTATACAATTCAAATCATTGTACAACACCAATAGGAATTCTTTAAATAGCCGAGCTTTTTATTCGTTCCCCAAATACGATATAAAAGACAATATATTCTAATTATCATTATCATTAATATTAACTAATCTTATGCGGTTTACGTTTCCTTTAAAGAATATTTTATCTCCCAGAGTTGAACTATTTTATTGATGTTGTGATTTTATTAGTTGCACTTTGTTATTATATATTATCTTTGTTATATTTAGATAAATATAATCCTTGGAAATCATTATTTACTAATTTATACTTTATAGAGGTGTTAATTTTCTAGGTTATACATGTTTATGTAAAGAAGAAAAAGTTAGGTCGCCAATTTTAATTATCTTGCAATATTTATTATTCTATCATTATCAAAGGCTCCTAAAACAAGTATGTAATTAATTTACTGACAACAAGTTTATAAGGAATAAGATTATTTATATTAATGCCAATATTTCTGTGACAAATTGGGTTATAAACAACCCAACTGTAAATATTGGCTATTCATGAAACAAGTTTTTGCCACAGTGAAAATAGCACAGATTTGCCACAATCATAAAAAATAAATGTCAAAGTATAATTTACCCATACACTACTTCACACTTTCCATAAATATTGAAAGTCAATTAATAATTACCTATTACAAAACTAGTATTTGTTGCTATTTGAACCTCACATATACATATCTATAAGGAGCTGTATCAATTCATAGTCATAATTAAATATCACAATAAATACATAATTGTAATTGTGCGTCCAGCACATTTTAAAATTTATGTTAGGTATGTGAAACATCTATTCATATTGATTGACTTCAAACATCATCATGGATATTGGAAAATGAAGTATAGTGAATACCGTATACCTATAATGAATGTGGATATTTGTCAGGGGAAACATCCATACATACTTATTTTAATGTATTGAAAATATTTTTTATTTGTTTTATATACATATTATCTAGAATTGATTTGAGACCTTATTAATGCCAGCTTGATTTTTAGCATGAGTATAAAGATGTCATACTGAATACAATGGTTAATATATGGATTTCTTTTCTGAAGCTTCACTAAAAGATAATCTCTTTAATGTGGAGGTTACTAAATATATATTTTTAAATTTTAATATAGAAAGAAAAATGTATATAGTGAAGGTTTAAAATATCATTTTTAACTTATCAAGGTATTTTACCGTTTATATTGTTTGACGTATTTCATAAAACTGTTTAACGTTGCGATCAATAAAAAAAGTGAATTCTCCAATGCAATATTTATATAATGCTTATATAATATTATGCATTACGCTATACATATTTTATAATATTATAATGTATTTCTTTTGAGTTAACAAATTATACTTTAAGAGAGACAATCAATATAATTCATATATTTTGTTAATGTATAATAGAAATACATTAGCAACCCCCCCCCCCCCCCATATTTAAAACGGGGAACGAACATTCATTTATTTTTAATATTTTAAAACCAAGTGCAACAAAAACAACAAGACGTATAAAACAACAAGTGTCACGTTCCAATATTTTACCTGTCTCTGATCAAAACATCCAATAAAATATTCTAATTTTAGCATTATACATATAATTGACACATCATGTGGAATAATAATATTTAAATAGGCATAGTTACTTATTTCCCTATAGCAATAAATATTTAATAAACATTTATATGGTAATATATTTCGGACGGCAGTATTAATTGACAATGTTTTTACTTTTATTTTGAAATGTAAACGGCGCTGTACACATAAAATACATTACAATAAAAAAACCTTCAAGATGTCAAGATTTAAAATGTATATTATTTTTTTGAAAATAATGCAACAGGGAATATAAGTAAAAAACATAACCTTTCCATAAATGTAATGGGAACATTAGATATTTTAGTGTACATACATATTTAACTTATAGGTCATTTTTTCACAGGAAAAATACACACCACAAATTGGAATCAATAATGATACAGCTAACATTAATACATACCAAAAAGTACAAAACTTACAAAAATCTAGAATATAATAGGTGCAACAGATATCGTTCATACCGTAAGCACGAAATAGCAGACGAGTTAATACATAAGAAGATCATATAAATATAAATTATTTATGTAGATATTGGTAATAATTATGGAACAAAGTTGTATTGCAATATTTCAATATGAGAAATGTAAAATTCAAATATTCTTAGTTCTGAGACGTTGGTTCAAATACATTAAACACGCCATTGTGTGGATATGCAATATATTATATTACACAATAAATAAATCTATAATGGCCATCATTAATAAATAAATTCTATGAAGGTAATACAGAAATAATACAAAATGATACATAGATAAGTACATTATACACAAAAAATTGTAAATGCAAAGGATACAAGGAAGATATTGATTTGTAGAAAAGTACTAATGCTAGTTCAGTTGTGATGGGGGGCGCGGTTGGAACCAATGGATTAAGACTTAAGCCAAGGATGGTGGGCCAACGTTTCTTTGTCCCGTTCGCCATAGTCATAAAGAAGTTCCTCTCCTATATTTTTGGGTGAAGAGGGGTCCAAATAAATACATCTATGATTATAAAGTTAAGCTATAGAACGTTTAGTACAGCTCAAATAGTAACAAAACCTATGACAAAATTAATTGTACCCGTAAACAATACTAAAATTCTACGTTCCTGAATCCAAAATAGACATTGTAATCATGAAAAAAAGGAAATAGTTTCTTTATGATAACTTTTATAACTCTTATATTTATTGAATGATTAAGAAAACGAATCATTAAAACCAAGAAAAAAATATTGATATCATATGATTCGGATCCCGAATCGGAGCTGTCAAGTACCATAGATAATCGTAGAGATTAATCGCAATAGATTTAATTACCTAAAAGGAAAGTAAAATTATTTCTTACGGGCACAGACATTTTCCTTTTTTATTGTTGCCAAGTAATACACTAATAATTTTAGCAAATTGGTGATACCGTTGAAAATTTTTATACTCTAAATATCGCAAAATTTTACAATACCATCATAATGTGGCCGTCTTCAATTCATTTAAATCCATATAAATAGTTGATTTAATTTAATTCATTATCTTTAGTTAGTACATATTAATCACAATTAAAAAAATAATACGCAATGGTCAGTACACAAAGACATAACAAGTGTATTTTAAATGTTATAACTAATATTAATTGTTGATAAATTTTCTTCACAAAAAAATTCAATTTATTATCGTCGTCGTCGTCAATCCTTCAGGTCGGTAGCTCGAAATGTTTCGTATTGTCAGTATTCTCTATCCATTGCCATGGTGTTCAATTGCTCTACTGTCTTGTCGTTACCACCTTTATGTGATCCGCCCATCTGGTTGTTTTTTTAGTCTGCCTGGCTTTCCTCGACCTTCAACACGATCTTGCATCACCAGCTTTTCTAGCGATTCTTCACCTCGTCGACAGATATGACCAAAGTTAGTTTTCTTTCCGTAACAATGTTAACAAAGCTTTGGAGCTTTTTCACTTTGTCTAGCACGTATTCGTTTGTTCTGTGCTAGCGCCACCCGATTTGTAGTATTTCACTCCATGTTAAACTGGCAGTGCAACCTATAAAATCTCAACTACTCCGTTGCGGTACCCACCACAGACTTAAATTGGGTTCCGAAGACGAAGTAAAAATGGAAGGAGTTGTTCTGCCTTATTCAAAAAGTATAGAGGTACTTGGTGTAACAATAGATCCTACACTATCATGGCATAGCCATTGCGAAAAAATAGTCAAAGTCTTTATCCCCGTCAAATCCCTACGCAGAGTCGGAAAGCATCTCTCACGCAAAGATAACGAGCTGCTCGCAAAAACCCTGGCAATTCCACACTTGACCTACTGCCAATCATTGTTCTCCGAAGTGTCCAAAGAGGCAAACGAATTGCTGAATCGCGGATACAATGCTGCCGTAAGAGTCGCCGAAGGGAAATCCCTAAGCTTGCCCGCGCGCGATATCTTCGGATGGTTAACGCTGGACGAAAAGAAGAACAAAGCTAAACGAACATTGGTAGCGCGAATTTGATCCACAGGATACCCTCAAGCTCTGTGCATGCGCCTGCCCCAAAGATCGCGAGCTGAAGAGCTGCCGGATTCCGTAGTGACAAGAAGTATCGCGAGGGGAGAAGTCGGTACCACAACAGCCAGGACGAAGATGGGGAAACAGGCGTTCCGATGCTGGGGACCAGTGTCATTAAAAAATTACTTTACCAATTTACCTAAACCATAACTTTTTAAATTTATTATGCAAACACATAATGTATATATGTATATATATTTCCTACACGGCACTGCATCCAAATGCAAGCAGTGGAAATAAACCATTTCATTTCATGTCCATAATTCAAACGCCGTTATTTTTATCTTTTCGTTGTGAGTCAGAGTCCAAGATTCACATCCGTATGTTGCGAGTGAGAAAATTAAAAAATTAGACAGTTAACGTGTCTGATTTTGGTGTCACTGATATCATGGCTTCGCTATTAGTTGTTGAGGTCGAACATAGCCAAGTGTGCCATGATGATTCGCCATTTTAATTCTTTGCTGCTTCCTTCTTGATTTGTAATGAAAGCTCCCGGGAAGTTGAATTCTTTGACATCTTCAATGTTTTCTGTGAATTAATTTTTTTCTCAAATTACTATAGATAATTAACATTTTTCAATCATTGAGATCTTTTTACGGTCTTTTACGAACCCAACCCAACACAACAAGAGACAAGAAACAGAAAATATCACAATCTGATCTAGTCTGTTATTTTATTAGATAAAATAGAGGAAAATAAACAAAATGCCAAACAATAGAGAGAGAGAGAAAAAGAGAAAGAGAGAGCTATACCACAAACTATTAGTTACGTATAAGCAAAAGGATTGTTTTTAAGACAACATTTCAGAGAACATATTGCATTAATATCAATTATTCCACTCATTACCTAATTAATGAAAACTATCATACGATGCTTATAGATGTATAGATATTGGTTATAATTGGATATTCTCTTGGATATTGCTTATAGTTTTGGTAATACATGGTATACGGTTAAATCAGATAAATTAATCAATATTTACATAGAATGGCAATCAAAAATATTTACATTAGAAAATTGTGCATTTTACAATTGTGGTCAACATACTCGTAATACATTGATTATGTAAAAAATTAAGTATATGCTAACTATTATTATAGAAAAATAATAATAATTAAAAATACATCAATAGAGTCTTTTTACAAGTTTTTTTATCGTGGTAATTAAAAATCTAAAAATGATCTTTAGTATTGACCATAACTTTACTTATTCAAATTGATAAGTCATTTTTTCAGATAGGCAATCTATATACAGTATATAAAGTAAACAAATATCTGTCGATCTAATATATTAAATTTAACCTTAAACACAGTTTATATTTATGCCTAGTATGAACCTAGTATTAAGTTTGATTTTTAAATTGATCAATAATTAAAAATAGAAGCTTTTATAATATAACATTCAAGACAATATTATTAATCAGTTCAATTCATAAAATACATTAACAAGAACACAATAACATACCAATTATACTATGATATAATCGATTCAATACGATTGCTTCACACACCGAATATTAATGCTTAGTTGAAATAAAAGTTCGCAGTTCGAGTATATTTATATATTTAAATTTATGCATAATATTCATCAATAGCAAATGTTTGAATGCTTCACTAGAAAAAAATTTTTTTATAAAATCATACATAATAATATCTCAAAAATTTAATTTAGAAAGGTCGACATAACTTATAAATTCAGCTAGGGCAAACAACGAGTTAAGATAAATGATAACAAAGTAAAGCAACTAACCCAGATCAATGTCTCGCTTGGCAAAGAGAACAAGATAAGGCTTTCCGGCGATAGGAACTACTTTTGTGTAGCAGTTGGGCTTGCTACGGCTGTGATTCAAGAGACGTCCCAGTCGACCGCTTTCAGCCGTGGCATCAATACACACCTTCTTATCTCTGTACAAAATGTAAAACACAAAGTTGGAAGCAAACAATTTCAAATTAAATTTCAGAACTAGTTTGAATCATAATCACGTAAATATTTACACGTAACAGATTTTACTGCAATGATAAACAATGATTCCTTTAATATGAGAATTTAAAAATAATCATTTTAAAAATAAAATATTACGCTAATATCTGTTACGTGATTATGATTAAATTTTTTCCTGAAATTTAATTTGAAATTGTTTGCTTGCAACTATATAGAAGTATATACTAAATACTTACATATATCTACATACACATAAATTATGCTGAACACATAACAGTTATTTATAATAAGTCAATTATATCCGTATAATTTTTCAATTATAATGTTAAGAAAAAAGGCGTAATACATTACTACACGCACACATTTTAACATTTTGAAATAATTGTTCGTGATGAATAGTATTGCTAGTTTTTATAGGTTTTATAGAAAAATTACAAATCCGCAAAAGTAGAATAAAGAAAAAATCAATATTATGTACCCTATGAATACTCCTAGGAACCGTCCTATTCTACTATATAAAAACACATACCCAGAAAAAACAATAAAAATGCAAGCCTTCCTTCCTTAAGGATAAGCGTTCACTTTAAGAAGACTTAAAAATAAGGATAATATTATTTCGAAAATTTAAAGAAAAAAATGTATCCAATATATTAAATCCTAAAACGTAATTAACAAAATTATAAATAGGATGGGCGTTTCCATGGAGAATTTTAAATATTTTGATATGATAGGGGTAGCATCTTAACTGTCAGAATACTTGCAATACTTAAAGAATAACAAATCTTTTAAATTTATTTTATAATGTCATGCGTGATGTTTCATTTACCACCTTTTTTTAAGTATCAAATAAAAGATACATAAATATCAACTATCTTTGTGCAATGTGAAACTAGTGCGCGGTGTATTTATTATAATAAAATTGATGACAATAATTATAAATAACAATTATTTATATATATTATTTTCATTATATTCAAAAAGACTTCTGTATAATAGGATTTTATTAAAACTATTTAACATAATATTGCCCTGGTTATTTTTTAGACAGATAACAACGCGGATTTCGTAAATTAGTGAAAAAACAATTTAAATTTCTGGATTCTTCCAACATTGCAAATCTCTTCAATAATATTGTTTTGTGACAATTTGACAGGGCAAAATTTGAGACAATTTATCAACATTATTTTAAATTCCTATTTAACTTATACATGGCAATTTAATTAAATCCACACTGTAAAACGTTGGTCTACATGAAATAGGAATTATATGCGCTAAATCTATGCAGTTTAGAATACAGTTATCACAGTTGAAGTTTTCATTGTTCTCAATATGATTTCTTTATGTAGATTTTTCATTCTCCTATTTTAACTATAAAAAAGACGATTACTTAAAAAAATCAAACAATCCTGGCTCGGTTGTAGAGTTAGAGCGATAACTCCGTTAAATTAAAATATAGATAATCATATTAGCACAAAAAATGAGATCTATTAATGCAATGTGTTAGAAAATAAAAGTATTACCTAATATTAGTTGTAAAAAATCAATGAACAATTTAAGGAAATGTGTGATAATAACATATTTTGTAAACAGAAAAAGCCGATATTGTTTACTTAAGATTACCTTATTAGGCTAATTATGTCCACCATGTTGTATAATATTACCCATAATTCATTATTTTATTCAGTTGTTTTTGATTTATAAGATTTAAAAAGTAAAACAACTTTGTTTTAAACATTATCAATAAAAAACACTATATATATTTATAAATATATTTTGTAGATTATATTATAAATTACTATATCTTTGGGGGCACTGCTAATTTATTAATGCCATGAGTATTTTAAAAGAAGCCAGCCTGGTGTAGAAATAGCGCATCGGTATAAAAATATGCTTATCAATTCAAGATTGGTCTAAAGTATCCCTAGTAATATTAAAGCGCACCAAGTACGTATTTATATTAATCATTGTTTAAAAAAAAAAGTTTCCCAAAATTCGCTGTTATTTTTATTTCTTTAAAGAAAAAGTTACGATCAAATCCATTTTTCGTATAAAATATAATATTGTACGACTACTTAGAGAGGTGTAAGACAGATCGAGTGCATAAGGTAGACCAAACAATAGTTATTGATTTCATAACTAAACGAAATATATCTTACGGAAGACCAACTAATACAACAGGTCTTCAGATAACCAATCAGAAATCGGTACCCAAAAACATACACAGAGAAAGTATCACTATAACATTTGAATAACTCACTTTGACCTTCACGAGAGTAATGCCCATGTACAGGTGTTTATGTAAGAAATAAAGAGAACAAAAGCAGCAATAGTTTGACCCTGTTAAGAAAAAACTGAATGCTGGAAAAAAAATTACTTTACTATCGACATCTACAATACACGTTGCACCGATATATCAATTTTTATGAAGAAATACTGTGGTTTAAATAAAATATAATCTAAATGTCTCCAAATATATATATCTTATGCAAGAGGGGGTAACTTACCCGTGCATAAAATAGTACATATAGCATCCGATAGAGGAGTCGAGCTGGTACTGGGACTCCCGTTGACGTGCTTTGGCCTCATCGATCTTGTCCCCCGCGTACTCAACCACAAACTGGTCCTTGTGAAAGGGTTTGGTTGCGATGACACCGCGTCCTCGGTCCTCTGTCATAATCACCTGAATAGAAACGAGATAAATTGTCCAATCAGATTTAAGCATTTAAAATGCCTACGTATGTATGTTAATTATTATATTGTGATTAACTCCTAAATACATATTAGTACACAGCCGCTTACATACTATCGATTGCATAACAATCATATAAAATGTATGCATAACATAATTTATTATAAACATGCATTTAACCACAGAATACTCTATGCATTTAACTTAACCTTATACGTTTCAAAGTATATACAAAACCCGATAGGTTTATTTATAACTCATTACTAGCAAACTAATTTATATTTACTTGAACGTATCGATTTTAAAAGGTCGTTTAGAATGTTTACTATTTTATTTAAACAAGCTATTTTTTATATTTTAAGATGGGGGACGGCATCCTATAGTAGAACACTTTAATGTGACAGACAATGTGATATTTTTAATATTATTTTACTAGATGATATACTTAAGTGAAACATATTTTTTAAACAACTCATTTAATCAACTTAAATCGTAATATTAGTGGAAACATAATAATATGGCAGAAAAAAGTTTATGCACTTAGTACGAATAAAAAACAGATTAATATAAATTTGTAGTGCGTTAATCCTATTATATCTCTACATGTGACGTTTTAAGGAACAACCAGCAAAGTCAAAAGCATAGGTTCAAAAGTTTATTTTCTTTGCCATAGCCTATTTTACAAGTTATATAGAAAAATGCATGTAGAAACATGCACAAAAATCTCGTACAATACACAGGAACGATTTTTTTAAAGTAATAAATGGATTATAAAAATACACATTATAAACTAATCCATACATAATGTTTACTTATACATTATAACAGGGTTTCTACCTCACTGCAATCTTTTGTATTTTGTATTTCGGAATTAATCTCCGACATATTTTTAATAAGTTAAAAATACATTATTAAAATACAAAATATTTATCATAAACAGCGATTAAGAAATTGTTTATAAATAAGTATTAAATGATGGAAACGAAAACATTAACTGTGTAATTAACTGTGTTTAATATACACAATAAAAACAAATAAAACAATTAGATATATTATTGAAATTAAATCGAATTCATAGAGTGTAGGTACATGAACTTTCCTGTTTTTACAAAACGTCAATATTACTAGCTTCATCATAGCCTGAGGAAAGTTCTTACTCAAAGTTAAATATGTCTGTAGATATTGTCTCTCTCTCTGTTTTCGTAGTTGAAACCACTCTTACTCGTCGTGCTTCCGTTTCTCACTCCATCAACTTCTTATTTACTGTGTCATCCTTCTACCTGCGACTGGACATTGCTACGTCACTCAGCATTTTCTGGTAAATGTGAACGTTGGATATACCCCAGCCCCCCAACAGCCACCAGGTGATCTTTGATCACTCGACAATCCTTGAGTCTTTCGGGAAATAGGCTAGTGATTGACATCATCTTATTGACGGAGATACAGCGCTCTACGCTTGATTAACTATGACTCAAAAGTAGTTTCCGCACATGACAACATATCAAAGTTTCTTGTAGTCTGTGATAAAGCTTATCCAGATCCTTATCTACATTAGAAAGCTCAGCTGCTTTGGTCATTGCTGTCGACATAGTTGAAAAAAAATGCTAAATACTGATTTAGGTTAATGTCATCTTCCTCATACAACAACAAGCTTTTAGCAATGTGAATGTCGATAACGTGACGACACTTTCCCTCAAGTGTAGTCAATAAGAAAAGATGGTAAAATATAATTTTATTTCATTAAGTAAAGTTTAACAACTACGAAACTGTCCAATACTTACGCGTGGATACATGTATATATTTTCACAATACCATATACAAATCTCTGAACTTAAACATAACAATAACGCATTAAATCAAGGGTTTATCGCGATTCAGATAGGTGACAACCCTGTCAAAAAATTAAATTAAACAATAAGTAATTTGCAAAAATTGTAATTTTTAAATTGCACCAAAGTTTTTAATTGCGATAGGGCGAAAATAAGAGGCTTAATTGAAGCCGACAACACCTAGCCCAATTTACGAATTAGTGAAGTAAAGTTGTGAACTATTGTTTCTAAATATACAATATTATTTGGGTAGAAACTACACATATACAATACACAATACAAGTATTGTACATAATTGCCCAAAAGTTGGCGACTGAAAACATTCGATCATAGAAGAATATTATAATATTTACGCGACCGTCTCTTAGAAATTGGTGTTGTATTATTCACCAGTTCGACCATCACGACGATCCATTCTACAAACGCGTGTGTGTTTTAAAGCTTTCAGTATAATTTTATTGCAGAGTAGGACCTAAATAGCAGCAATACATACTTTATAACGAGCTTTGCGGGCAGAAACTAACTTATCTTCCGATGCTATAAACCATAAAATGGTGGCGCTTATAAGTTATGTCAAGTGTGTAAAAGGAAGGACGCTATGTAGTCAACGACGACAAGAGAATAGGGTACCGAATACTCGTAGAAAACTAGAATCGGGGAGATAAGTCTTCGTCATCAATGATAATTAGCCAGGGGCTTCTAGCTTTTATACAGCATAAGTCCCGTCGTTTTCGTGAAATATCTCATCCAACATCTCCAAGTGTTGCGAATTTCTATCTATTCGCATCTATCCTGTATAAATCAGTAAGGCACAAGATAATTGCCAGCGCGTCCGAAATTAACGCAAAATTTCAGTTTCATACTGTTGTAAGTTGAATATAGTATTGTAAAAGTGATCGGAGTGTCTTTGTATAGCTGATATATATAGAATGAAAATAACTTATGGTACGCTGTGAATAAATGGATGAATCCTAGCAGCTAAATCGTAGTAAATGGATGAATCGTAGATAATTTAAGAAATCGATAAAACAAGAATATTGACAGGGTTACTAGTAATATAGCGACATTATAATACAATCGTATGTATTTTCATAGTACTTTTTATTTTTCATAGTATTTTTCATTAACATACAACGGCTTGATCGGGTAAATCAATATAATTTTGTAAACAAAGAAGTATCCTACAAGTTTCAACATTTTGTAACATAAATATAGTCAAACACTAGAAACCACACGATATAAAACCTTTACATACTGTCAGTATTGCGGTATATATAAATGGTAATCCTTTGTATCAATAGTTATTGGACTATTTGACGTTTTTCTAGTATAATTAAATCAAATAAATATTTTTAAGATTCATTTTATTGTTTTAAATAATTGTACGTTGCAATTATTAAAAAATTGTCAATTTTCTATTATTTGATAGAAAAAAACAAGAACTTAGAAAGAGTAATAATACCTAATTATATTTTACGGTTAAAATGTCAGTAAAATAAAAATGAAGATACTAAAAAATTATAAAATGTGCAGTAATAACATGCTAAAATTATACTGGCTTTTTATTTAATCCTCATTTACTAAAAATTATAATAAATAATATCATATTGTGTAAACTAATAATTAATTCTTCATTAATTGTTTATGTTGTTGATGAAAGAAAGTTTATAAATAGTATGAATATAATAAAAACAACCTATTATAACGTATTATTTACTCATTTAAACCCAATATCTCAATTTTTATCTTCATTATAATATACTAAACTTTACCTTTAAGCCATCTTCTTGTTTGTTAAGAATGGCATTATCAAGACTCTCCTCAAACCATTTCTGAAAGATAGCAAAAAGTGACAAAAATAAAATGAAAGAACTTCTAGAAATAAATTAAAACCCTTCTCTAATAACCTACACAGTAATTATGAACAAAAAGTATCGAAAAATATAACAACGCTATAGTCTTCATCAGATATAATTTGTGTGTTATATAGAAAATCACAGTAAAAAATAAAAGTCAACAAAACATTGACTGTAAAAGAAATATTATCGTAATTATAAGGCAATGAGTAAACATATAATTGATGTGTTTGTGTAGATTATGAAATAGCCTCTATGTAAAACATTTGCAGATGCTATACCAGAATCAATTAAAAACATCTATACATGCATATATATGTACATAATGTGTATAATTATAAACACAAAATATATGATTCTTTAAAAATCAAAAAATCAAATTTCATCATCATCAAGTTATATTAAACATTTTTACAGGCTAGATAATATATATTAAATAAATATCCGTATATACATACGTAATTAGAAACAATTAAAATATATATTTCGATAATTATAATATAAGTTTTTATGTTACATAAAATAAAATTATTAGATAATGAATTTATATCTAAAATTCTGTAACTAATATAATCAAGTCGTTTTTATATATCTAAGTGCCCCACTGTCCGCATATACTGGTAAATAATAATAAAGCAATTTATGACGTATTTCTAAAACTTACACTTGCATAAAACCTATATATAGGCACAGGGTTAATAAATTTTAAATTATGAAATACTATTGGCAATTAATAATGTTTCTGCTTCATAAAACACCATGACGTCCGGATAGGTATAATTCTTTTCACAATGTCCTGGGGTCGTTAAGGGAGCATAAATTATTAATGACTTTCTTCCAGAATACCCACAGCGTATAAGCTAGCTATCAATAATAGGATATATATATATAATATTTTGAGCAAGCCCGATATCGTATCCTAAAACATATAATTATTTACGTACTAGGTTCACAGAAGATTTCTTTACACCATTTGAAATCAGTTTAGCTATATTCCTGGTATTGAGACTGACTTGTGTTAATAATAAGAACGCTTTCCAAAGTTTAGTTTGAGATAAGAGTTCTCGTCAGAAACAACTCAGTCCAGCTTGAGAATCTTGTCTACTGATGCATGGTGATAAATGTTAGTTTCACATAGTGCCCAAGATACCAAATCTGCCGTCGAGACGACAGAATTACTTCCACAAGTCTAGTCTTTATGGCCATAAATATGCATATATAAACACGAGCAGTAGGATCGATTGCCTACGTACAGCTATCTACACAGACTAGGTCAAGGAAGGTACTAGAAACTTTTTGGGGAACAACAAACTTTCTCATAATGTGGTTAAAATTGATATTCACACACGAAAATAATGTAATGTTATTATTTCTTAAAATTTAATATCATTTACAACAACAAAATTAATATGATAAAAAACGACGATAAAAATATATTTAAGCCGGTCTAAATTGACTTCAGCAGTAGTATTTTATTTTAAAGACTAGGTATGTAAGATCATGAAGAAGAAACTAATACATAAATTATCTTGACGAGTTGATTGTTCAAGTGCAGGTCGTCTCAAATACCTTTATTTCCTTTGCGTATCGTCGCTCACTTCTGCGTAAAACAGGGAAGTAGGCATCCAGTGATCCATTGGAAAATCGGGAATTCATATCCTTGGAATCTTTTCTACAAGATGGAAGGAGCAGAGAAGCATAAAGGTTAAATATCTTTGCCTACAAACATTATAAAAAAATGACATCTAAAAAAATAGGTCAGTATATGAATTTGAAATTCAAATAACTATTCTAATTACTTTACTGAAAGTGTAATCCAGTTACCTAAAACATACAGGCTCAGAACAAAGTAGTCAGATAACAAGAAAGATCATTATATACAAATTTTATATTATTAGTCTGAAACCCATGCAAAATTATGCCATTCTCAGAATAATCATGAAATATAGAATAAATCACAAAATTATAACGATAATTTTGTTTGAAATGTTTAAAGTAATAAAGAACAAAGAATGCTAATTGTACTATGAAATTTATTTCTAACTCTTATCAAGCAGTGACATGATCTTTAGTTTATAATACAAACAAATTTTTATTTAAAAAACTGTAATACAAATTTAAAAAAACTTAATAATTCGCTAGTTGAACTTCAGCATAGAGACTTATTTTGTGAGCGTAAGTTTAGTAATGATATCAACGACAACGCATATTTTGTTGAAATAATGTCTTTTTCATGGGATTAAAAGAGCGTTTGGTCGCATATATTACCATTTAGAAAACTCAATTTCATCTAAAAGAACTAACTTGACGACAGCTGCCAGTTTTGAAGTCCCCTTGCCAGTGACCAGTGCTGCAGTCGGTTGAACTGGTGACAGAGCACAACTAGCTGTCAATGTCAATTGTTTAGCTTTAGTGTTATCTCGAGGCTGTTTCCCCTTTGATTTAACTTCCTCCTTCTTTACACCATTCTCCACTTCAACGTTTGTCAACGACTCCTGCTTCGTAGTTGCTTGATCATCGGATTCGCTTACTTCTTCTTTCTTAAAAGCATTATGTTGAAGCTTTTTCTTATCAACTGATGGGAACGACAGGTTTTGCTGCTGCTGCTGATTCTTCTGATTTTGTTTCTTGGGTCTACCCCTACCTCCCCCAGCTGGTGCGATTATAACAGTGGGAGGCGGGGAAGGAGGCGGTGATGGCGTTGATGAAAGAGTTGCCTCAAGAACAAGAGGAAAAGAAGCTGCAGCCATTGGCATTGTGTCCTCGTCTGTGTCGAAAAGGCCGGCCGAAGCGGGTGAAAGGGATGAGGTGGTGCTTGAAGAAGAACACTTGGTCTGAGAGAGAGAACAAATCACTGAGCGTCTTGATAAAATATTATGATAATGAAATTTGTTCATCGGTGTTAGGCACAACTTAATTTTCCTAATAAATACTACCTATATTTTTGGGGTTAATATAATGGAGGGGCGTATACTACAGAGGTTAATTAATCAAGAAAAAATATTTTGATTCAAAATTTAGAATATATTAAATAAACTATAAATCAAGTTTGTATTTTGATAACTACAGTATATCTAAGTACCTACTTAGATTCTAATTAACACACAGGGGGTGTTTATTGTAGTGAACATTGATAAGTGAAAGTATGCGATATTATACACATATAGCGCTGAATGTAAAATCTTAGTTAATCCATTATGCCGTACGTACAAAATGCAGCAAACAATGATCTGTTATGCTGAATGTCTTTTATACAGAATCTAGATTATATTTATACGACCTCATTTGATTGATCAAAACAAAGAAGCGTGTTTTTAACCTATGTTGTAATACTATCATCCAAAAAAGGGTGTAAACGTGTTTGATTTAAAGTATTATATAATAAAGTGAAAGTTCAATAAAATTATAGCGAAAACTAGTAATTCAAAAATGATACCAATATTACTATTCTTTTGATATCTATTTAGAATAATTATTCTTCAAATTAGAATAAATTTCAGAGCGGTAGTATTTAAAAATAATACACGATCGGTTTTTAGGATCGGTTTAGCTAACACTTCCAACAAGTACATGCATACCTCAACGTTGTTGGCTGCCTTGGGAGTGACCTCAAAACTAAGCTTGGTCTGATGAGTTCGCGGAGAAGGGCAGTAGGAGGACAGAATCTTTTCATAAGTGGTCGGCTCAGTGGTCCTCGTCTTCTTGCGGGGGGAAACCCGTGTTTTTGGCTTCTCTTCGTTCTTCTTGCGGTTAACACCATTGGTTGCTAGAGGCAACGAAGGGGCCTGCACAGACCCGCCATCAGCCGTAGTCAAGTTGTCGTCAGTCATGAATGCTTTTCAAGGCACAAGAGTGCTGAAGAGAGAAGTTAGGTTTTACTTGTGTTCAAATATATTTATATATTTAAAAATATTAAATTGAATGCGGACTTTTTCTGTTTCACGATATTCCATGTTTCTTAAAATAACTAGCATTTCTTGGTAGCTAAATATAAGTATAATTGGAATTTAAATAAATGTATAATATTAACTACGTGCATACTTTAAAATACTATCAAAATAAAATTCATTACTATGGTTATCGACTTATATGTAGAAAATCAATTAAATTTTATATGAAACAGGTAACAAAATTTTCACAATAGATGTATAAGTTTTGATATTTTATTTAAGTGAACAACAGATTGTAGATTAAGATACTTTGTAAATAAATTAGTGTTGTATTGATAAAAGTATGTAAGTTGAAAAAAAAAATCAAACTTAATTACAATATTATTTAACAAAAAAAAACAATTTAAACTAAGATAATGTAATATTATTTATAAATTTATTCAATCTATTTAAATAGTGATGAATGTTCCAAAAAAATGTATTGCTTACTGAAAACTAACGTAAATTATTTAAATAATAAAAAAGAACAAGTTGTAGAATCATTTATTTTCAAACAATATTGAAGATTGAAGATTCTTCATTAGGAAATTAAAATATTTCAGATTAAAACGGTTTGTTTTTATTTTTTTATTTAAATATATTATTTTTCTCTACCACAATTATATTAACGTCAATTATGTTAAAATGTCACTTATCCAACTATAAACAAACATTTCGTTATACAATCTATATAAAACTATTTATTAAAAGAAAAAAGTGAAGAGTGTTTATAAAGAATGCATATAATTGATTGAGGACGGTCACTAATATCATACCAATAGAAACAAATTTGGCTTTATAAGTTGTACACGTAGATACATAGATAACATAGATAGATACACAAAAAATATAATCATTGAAACCGAAATATTAGGCGTATTAAAACAGACACAAAACAAAACAGGGAGAAAGTTAAGATGGTTTCATTGAAGAAAATGCGACATGGTCACTGGTGGTACGTAGGTAGTATTTTATAAACCATAAAATATGAAATTCATGATTCAAATTAATGATAACAAAATTATCGGCCATGAAAATATTCGTCATTTACCAGATATTATCATATAACACGTAGAACGGAGTGTGATGAGTGAGATACGTTTCTTTGGAGTCATTCGTTAGAATCATGTCGTTGAAACGGCTGAAAGGCCAGTGAAAGTCCATCTTCGATCAATCTTGGCTCCCACACCCACCGTTGTCAACAAGAAACAGGTGGGTAGCCGGTCCAACAGGTCTTCAACCTCTCGGGGCCTTAATTGGTACCCCAGTTGGGTGAGATAGGACCAGATGTAGTCGGTAGAAGCGCCCAATGGATGTACCAACAAGAAGGTAATCACGATACCTGAAAATTTTATACAAGATTAGTTATAATAAATTTGTGTATACCTTTGGGTATAAATCATCTGGAAAATGAAAGGGATACAATAATCAAACTATACCTATAGAGATTCAAAGAAAAAATTACCAGAATAAAAACAGAAATTGACAATTATGACAAAAAATTAAATATATCAAAAATATTACGCAAGTTTTATTTATTTATATATATTTTGATTTGTATATTAACATGTTGAGTAATATTGAATAGAAATATTTATTAAATAAATAATATAATGTAATTTAAATTATATTTAATATTCATATTACGTTAAATGAATTAAATTGGACCATAAATCTCCAATCTAACAATGAAGAAAAACGTTTGGACAAACCGTAAAAAATTACCAAATAAAATCAAACATCATTTTTTTCTGACACTAATACATAAGAATTAAAGCTTTCAGGTACTCTCTTTGGTTGCTTAAATACACAGTAATAAAAATTCCAAAAATTCAAACTACGTTAAGACAAAATTAATATTTTAATATGCACAATACTTTAAATCTAAAAATTAACAAATTAATATTAAAGCTTAAAAGTAAAAGAATCCTGTTATTATTTGCTTCTCAAAAGATATATTAACATAAAAATCCTACCTATGGAAGGAATATTTTTGCTAACTTACCAACATATTTAAGTTCCTCCTGCGAAAGTTGAACTTTATTGTTTCCATCGGAAGTTGTAGAGTTGTCCCCTAGTGGCCTGTGGTTAGACTTTCTTGATGACGTAGTTGTACCATCATTTGGTGAATTCAAATCACGTGACTGAAGCTGGGTAATTGTTTGCTTGAGTTCAAAGACTTCAGCAGAGAGCTGTGTAAAGCAGTTGGAGATTTTATAGGGGACAAACCTATACGATTATGAATATTCTATCAGACAATTTCATAGTATAAAATGTAGATCAAAATGAGCGAGATATGTGAACAGGGATATACAGTTATTTGTGAGATAGGTATTAGCACCAACAGTTTAAGTGATGATTTAGCAAATTAAGGAATAACAATTTCTAATTGTACACTTTAGATAATTATTATACATATCACTTTCAACTGCTGAAAGGATTACAAGTTTGCATAATCCTGGCTGAAATATTAATTTCTAAACAGAATGTAGAATTAAAGATTCGAAACTTAAGCTGACACTTCTGAGTTTGGAATCAAATTCCTCGATTAAATATTGAAATATAAAAAAAACAATAATTAGAAAAAACTGACAGTTTATATTATTAATTATTACATATTTATTGTGTATATAATAATCTAAACTTGTAGATTAATATGACTAAATTTTATTGTATTTTGATATACTTATTTTATAAAGTAAAAATATATTTGCAATAAGTGTGCAACATTAACACTATAAACATTTAAGTAAAGGTGTCCTCTCAGTGTAGCAAAGTAAGACTAAGTTGACTCTGACTTCAAAGAAACATTGTTATTATTTTATAAAGATATTAATCGACTTTTGACTCATCTACTAAAAATACGCATAATTATGAATATTACGGTCAAAAGTTAATAATATGAAATTTGTCAATTATTATCCCTAAGTATGTTTTGAGGGACTAATATGTTATTGTTAAATTTTATGACAAGGTTATGCTCATAAATATTATTATTTAGATATTATATAACAACAAACAAAATATTATGTAGGAGTTTCAGAATCCTAATCACAAAACGACAATATTGGGTGATGAATAGAAAATATAGAATGCATTTTTGAGCGATTCAAAGGAGTTAATTATTTAACATTTCACGTTATTTGTCAAAATTATTTGCTGGTTATACTCCATTCCATTGTTTAATCTGTTTAATAATCTCTCTATCGGTGATAAAACAATGCTTTATTCATCAATCGGTACACACTAGCTGTAGACTTCAAAAAGATAAGAGACTTGCATATTCTAAATTTTAGTTCATCTATTACAATGAGTACATATATATATTTTGATAACTCATTCAAAGCAGTTTCAAAAAAATATATAGTCAAAACATTATTTTGAAAAATACGTTTAGTACTTGCTGCTATCTCTTCATAAGCACAGCTGATATACTCGTATGAAGCAAATTTACAAACGTTTGAAATTTAAAATGTGTTATTCGACGTGTACTGTTGTCTACAAGAAGTTGTATTTATTAAGTAATATATTTACACATTATAAGATCACAGTAAGTTACAATTAAATTAGTTTTGTATTAATTATCAAAATTTTAGTTGAAATAAATGTCAACTTAAAATCAAAAAGATTAAAAAGCATATTCAATCTATAATAATGATGTTCGCATAATTGAGACAAACAAAGAAAAATACTTAAAATAACATTTCAGTTAATTCATACAAAAAAATCCGTAGAAACAAATGAGGACATAACCAATCAGCTTACTGAAAAGAACCTATAAATTAACACTAGTAAATTAGAGTAGACTCTTTAAGTGATGTATAATACTGATGGTCAATTGTTGCTGCTGCTGCTACTAGAGGCAGTAAGTAAACAATCTGTAATTACCTGATCATTAGTCCGAGCCCGTTCATCTGCCAGTTTTTTTAAATTTGAGAGTTGTCCCTTGGCCTCCTCCAATTGACGCGTTGTTTCTAAGCTTTCCTTCTCTTTCTGTTGCTTCGAGACAGCTGCTTCTAGACTGGCATCCTTAGAAGGTAATGATGCTGTTGTTGCTTCTGATTCTGTGGAGGTTCCAGCGAGAGCTGATGGAGAGAGCTGAGTTGTCAAGGCTGCCTTATTCATTTCAGCCAAGGACGTCTCCAAATCCGTGACCTTGCGCTGGAGAGAGTAATTCTGAGCTTCCAGTAATACCATTCGGTTCTTTGATACTTCTGTTGTTAGGAGCCGACAAATTCAATGAGTCAATGATAATTTTTTTTTCTTCTTTTTCTTGTTACATTTTTTCCCCGTAATAATTATACCAGAATTATAAATAATAAGAGGAAAGTCCTGAATATTACGCCGATTTCATAAATTTCCAAAAACAACTAAGAAACTTTCACTGGTGGAACGTCTTAAAATACGTTAAAGACATTTTTTGACAGTTCAAATAGGAAATAATACAATATTTTCTATTGTTGATATTCCACAAAAATAAATATTTCGAAATTAAATTCTGAAATAAGCATTCATTAATCCTTTTGTAACACTTCTTTACAAACTAGACTAAAACTACAAGAACTATAATATGGTAGCTATTTGAACCTTTTTTATATCTAAATTAAATAGTAGTAATCTAATTTTAACAGTAAATAATGTTTAATTAAAAGAAATAAAGCAAATTATAGCTGAAAAATAGGAATGAGTATTAATTAATACATAATTATTAATATTTATTTATCTTGCATTTGAATTACTTTATAAAACAGATGGAAGGAACAAAATGTTTTTCGTTCTCTGTTATATATTAAAATCAAAGGTGACAGAAGAGATCATGGAATTAAGGTTTACATAGGAGTACCTATTAATAGATATTTTATATTGGAGTTTCTTATATGAATGTAAATTTGCAGCATATTTAATATTTGCAGTGCAAAAAAGTCTACTTTGAGTAAAAAATATCAAATTGGAAAAAACGAAATAATAAATCATGCAATCGGGGTATAAAATAATATCAGAACAGAAAATGATCCTCAATGAGGAAGAAAACATCCCCCAAAATAGATAACTGTTCTTGGTAATATGAATCATAGCCATAAACTAGTTATTTTTCTAATATAATTTTAAAATAAAATTACTCAATCAGTTTAAAACATTAGTTAAATAGTATCACGTATATAGACTAAATCCAGTAGCTGAATAGCGATAAATTAATTCAATTTTAATGACAAATAATTCAGGCATAAAATAAATAATAAATCGATTCAAAACATTTACGGTCTTTCTACAGAAAAACAGTTGCTCCGATATTGCACATAGAGTACGGTATAAGTGCATATGTCGAATAAAAATGACAACCACAAAAACACAACAATTTATTTATGTAATAGGCTATAGCGTTGTTTCAAAATAAATGTTAAGTATCTATTTAAAATATTGCTTGCAGGAGATTTCGGATATATTATAATCCGTAACTTTTTAAACAAATTTAATAGGTTTGTAAATTAAATACTATTATAACTATAACAAATAATATAAGTATTTATGTAAAAGTAAACAAATGAAATTGAAATATTAACTATAATATGATAATTTAATAATACTAGATGAGATTTTTTAACATAAATACTAAATTATTTTAACATACAATTTTCCCGACTTTTTTAAATATAGTATTATGGTATATATAAAATATCGTATACAATTGTCATTTATCCTTTTCAAATATTTCAAGATCCTATTCAAAACAACAATAAAAATATGATATATATATTGTATCCTACCATAATTAAGTCATTACTAGCCTTGTGGTAATAAATACTTAAAATAAATAATATATTTTTTTAATTTGTAAAGAAATTTTGAACATAATATTCATAGAAAATTCTTAGACTTATATTAAATCAATCAGAGAACATTATGTAAGTAACCAATAACTTACCAGAATCAAATGTTGATTGACCTGACTCTAAACGGCTTCTCTTAACACCCAACGGGGGAGAACTTGAAGAGGTCATCGAATTCCTGTTCCAAACCGTCTCCTCTGCTCCAGCTGGTTGGATGGAACTGTGACTGTTCCCCTCTCTCGTGTTGTCTTTGTCCTCATCATCATCAGAGACCTCCATTTCATCTTCATGTCGCGAACTGAGACATGCGTTCGACTCGCGTTCGATCATCTCCTGTGGTAGTTGGCGTTTGTACGTAGGTGTGTGTGTGTGAATGGTAATGTATAGGGAGTGGAAAGAGGAAGAGCATAAAAAATTGAGGTTACAAAGGCAATTAAAAAGAAGGAAGACTGTCACATATAGAAATTGTTAAAAATAAAGAAGAAGGCAAACAAAAATGGCCAAGAAGATATTTTTATTTAAAAACGGAAATCACGGAAAACGGTGAATAACGGAGTAATCATAAATTTATATAACAATGTCATATAAACGAATTTATTATCAGTACAATTATGAGTAGCTATCTTTTAAGAAATTAAGGTATACATATTTGTACCAAGTGTATGTTCATTTCTACTTTTATACTAGTGGTTTTAATTTGTACAAAGTATAAAAAACTATAAAGTTTTGCTATACTGATTGAAAAGAATGGTTGTGAAAACTAAACGTTTATTAGACTAAGTTTTGCAAGAATTTCAGCATTGATAAACTAAAGTAAAAGATTAATATTATGAGATTGACACTTATACATATTTAAATCATATAATTTTATATAGCGGTTGATTGATCTTGCTTAGATCATCTGAATTGGATTTAAAGAAAATCTTAATCTGATATACAATTAATTAGCAGTACTTATAATACAATGAATATAGCACAACAACAATCTTCCGCAAGAGAAAATGTAATGCGGGACAACAGTAGTAAAAAATTCGTCTTGATAACAAATTACTGCAAAAAAGAAAAGAAGTAAAATATTCAAAACTTTGAAAATAAATGTATGAATATTCGTAGGAAGTATTTTATCACTTAACTATTATCCATATAAAAAATAAAACTGACCAGAAAAAAAGACTAAGCAATATTCCGCCTGTATCAAAAACATTTAATCGCTGTTTCAAATTACAATATTGTTAATGAATCTAAGTTAATTATCAAATATTATATCTTAAAGTATCAAGACATTAAATTAATAAAGCATGTATAGATAATAATAGCAGGTACCTTTCTTACCTTCAGTTTTCCCATTCAATTTTATTTAACAATTTACCAATACATACTTACACAAGCTTCAACATCTAACAATATTGACTACCAAGTGCATGGAAAGGAAGAGGGTCCTTTAAATAACTGATTTTATCCTTACACTGTTTACAAAATAAGCTTTCGTGAATAAATACATAATTAAGCTTTAATTGGCGGGTTATTTTTCAATTCTGACGTGTACTATCACACTAACAGACTTATTTTATCAATCAATGCAGTAACAAATATATCTACTGCAATAGTTAATGTGTCAAGGAAAAATATTCTGAACAATCATAAAAATGGTTATTGAATAAATATTTTTTACTAAAGTATAAAATAGATCCTGAACATTATTGAATTCTCACTATAGGCTATTTGGGGTAAAAAGAGGGGAAAAGGATTTTACTTGAAGAAACACTGTTCACAAAATTGAAAAATAGCTGCAAAGATTGATTAAAATAGTGGTGAGGGTTTATTATTAATATTTGTGCTGCACATAATTTTATTTCAATCGTCTGTAGGACATCAAATTTATTGAATTAACTGGATAGTTTAAATACCACCTTTCTTCTACACAAATAATTTACGTGGTAGTCAAACTGGAAACAGTAAATAAACTATCCAATAATTTGATTAAGGCTATCCTAACTTACCCTTTATGATACATGAATATGTGTACATTTAATTTATTTATTATGTTATTATACAATAACTCCAGATAATTATCTAGATGACAAGAGAACGATTATGTAATTATTGTAGCTTAAGCGTAGTTTAATAATTAAAACCTGTTAGAAAACTTTGTAATAAATCAAATAAGTTATTAATTTCAGTTAAAAACAGTAATTAATAATTCAAGATTAACATATCATAAAATGATATGGATTAACATAAGATTATAATATAATTATATTATGAAATGTTAATCTTGAATCATTAATTGTTATTTTTATTATAGCATCCATTTTGTGTAATCGTATATTTTTTTATAGTACGATATTATAATATATATATATATATACGTGCACTATCCAAATTTGAGAATATTACAGCAAAATATGTTGAATATTATTTATTATCGTTGCTTAATCGTTATACGGACATAAATATATATTCCGTTAAAATGTACGTTTATTACGTGATTGGGGTCTTCTGTCTTATTTTTATAAATTTCAATAAAAAAATTGTCTTCTAAACAATTCTAAATAAATTTCAAATATATAACTAACCAAATAATATTTGTCTTCACTAAAAAACACACAGGTTTTCTAATTCACCTCACTGATGTAACACAATTACTACCAACTATTATTTAGTATATATTATAGTAGTAATATAATAGTAGTAAGGAAGGATACAGTAGACAAGAGGTAGTATGCAATCATGTGGACATCAATTTATTTATTCTTGCAAGTTAACAAACCTGTACAGACTTTTTCCATGCGGTCAGATTCTTCCGCTGAGGTTTGGTAAAATGGTCCCAGCACTTCTGTTTTGAGGCCGCCTCGAATATACCCTTTATCAGATCCACTAGAGATGACAGGATAAATGAACACAATAGATAAACAGTACAACTTATACAATATAGTATGTATACTTGTCCATAATAGACATTAAAGTCTTCAGGCAGATGAAAGTGGTAATAGTTGTGATCCGTGTATAGTATATATGCAGTGAGACAGCCTTTACTTTTAACTGGCCTATAATTTAAGGTTTAATTACATCGTTATCAATAATGATTAAGGCTTTGCGGAAAGCTTTCGATCATTTTACATGAAAAATTTGTCATAAAATGAGGCATAAGCAACGAAATCCCTGACAAATTATCTTTAAATTATATATGTTAGATTATGTAGTACGCATAGATCATGCCTTAATATTTTCAAAGCTGACAAAAGTGCAGCCTTACAATAGATTTGGTCTACTGGACAAATGCTACAATTACAAGCCTAATTGACAACTGATAATATGCGTAATTATCTATCAATCAATCACTGTTTAACGTGAAACATAGATAATTCTCTATAGCTTTATTTATTTCAAAACTTAAATAACTACGTTGTTAAAAAAGTAATAACACTAGTGTGTGCATCAATATACATTTAGGTAATTGTTAAATTAAAATTATGTAAACTATGAATTTACAAATATATCTATTAAATGCAAACAATTTTATTAATGGGCTATAAAGGAAGGGAACGACAAGTCATTACTTCATACTTCTGCTATTTTAAAGATAAGTAAAGACGTAGACGTAGTATAACGATGCTACAAAGCTATGATGTAGACCTATGCAGGAATACATGACGGTGCTATGAAGGAACCTTTGAAAAATTTAACCATTGTAATTTTAAAAAGCATGGACTAATGCTTATTATTACGAAAATAAAATGTATAACTTATAGTAAAAATTCCAAAATAATAAAATTACCCACTCAAGAATAAAAGCCTTACCTGGAAAAATAATAAACTAGTTATATAACACAAAATAATTATAAACAAAACCATAAACCTACCTGTAGTGTGTCCATCGGCTCATTTACATAGTATGTATTATTTAAAAAACTGGATCATATTTTAATGGTAACCTATTAGTTTAAAATTTTAAACTAGAAAATGTATTCCACAAAAAACTCAGTTAAGCACAGATATATATATATATATACAGGATTAATCTTACAATATTGAATTTGTAGATGAAATACATATAAATAAAAACTATGAAAAATGTATGCAGAAGAAAATTACGATACTTGGACAAGTTATTTTTGTAAATAATGATATGCCTCTCTTAAAGTAAATGTTCTTCAACAACAAACATCATGCAGCCTTGATTCCTGGGTAAACCCATTTATTTATTCCGGTTCAACAATGTGAGTAACATTCTAAATAAATACACCTAGAAATATGTCATATTGCACTGAAACCACAATTCAAAATATGATATACTAACTATAAATATTTACTAGAATAACTAGCATTAATCATACTACAAGTTGTAAACATCGCCAAAATAAGTCACCATCACTCACGCAACAGGAACAGGAAAAAAATTTCCACGTTCCCGAAAAAACCTCAATCAGCTATCTAGTCCTGACACAGGCGATACGCTTATTAGTCCAGTGTGTAATATAGTATATAATTAACTAATCAAATTAAGTGGATATGAACATTTTAAATCTATAGCTTAAGTGAACTAACTCCCTTGTGAGATCGAATGGTCCGTCATTGAGAGTCACTACACAGACACTAAATATCCCTTTACGTGCCACCAAAATATATTTTGTGTATGAGTTTATATCGAGTAATTGGATTAATGCGCTCAGGCGGTACTAAGCTCGCCACTGAATTCATACTTCTACCCATAAAATAATTAATTAACACATACTACAACATTTAAATGCCTGCCCTCATTTATTCCTTCGCTTCGATCCTAACACAACTCCGTCTCTCCTTGACTTGAATTTTAACAGAATATTGCTTGTACATACGGTACTAATGTTAGCTCACTGTTTAGAGAATACTATGCCGAAGTAGTAACCGTAAAATATATACGAAATTTATCGAGCACAATAATGATTATATCGTCTGCAAACTATGCGTCAATTCTCAAATCAAGAGTTCCATTTAGAAAAGGGCTAAATGTATTTACTTGAGAAATAATGTTCACAAAATTATCAAATAGCTTAAATTGGAAGTTAATTATTTAATCATCTAATTTTCAATTCTTTAAAATGTACACGGAAAAGCAATAAATATTTCAATTAGATTAATATAAAATATGCGTGAAACAATTTTGAAAGATAATTATTAATAAAAGATCAAATCTTGTAAAAACGAATTAAGTATCTACACGATACAAAAATAAAACTTATAAATTATTGTGTATTACTGCTTTTTAAAAGTTTACTAAGTTTAAAATTAGATAAATTAGACAGGTTTATTAATTCAGAATAATTGTCAAATACTGATTCTATAGTTTTTTTAAATAAATAATAATCCAATCGATCTTATAGCGCAATATCAATAAAATAATAGATTTCCTAACTAACCGAGAAGAACCTTATCGAAATAAATAATACATAAATTTGAAATTTTGTATTTAAGTTGAAGATGTAAACAATTGGATAACTTACTCTGACGCAGCATTTCCTGTACGGCGGCATGATAGATGGCCTTGGCTCGGTTGAGCTCGACTTCCTGTAGTGTATGTTCTCCCTGGAGACGCCTCGAATGCTGATAGACGCTCTGGATGAGACTATAGAAGAGGGTGACGGCCCGTCGGTTCACTTCGCCGCGATCCAACCAGGCGCGCAACACCTGCATTACATGGGGGAACTCCGAGTCCACTGCAGGTGAGGAGAGAAGAGTGCAATGTAAGTTATAAACTATAATTATACACAATTATACACATAGTTATTTTATGTAGAAAATCGTTATAAATCAAGAAAAGATTTATAAACCCAAATATTCATGTTTACAAATATTGTACAGCTAAAAATAACATTTATGGAATTCAATTGACCCCTTTATCCCGTTAGCCATGAAAATAAATATATACAGAAACCAAACATATCTTTAATAATTGTTTTTAACATTTTCCAGCTTTAATTTTCGTTATTCATAATATTACTTATTAAGAGTTTTGCTTACTATAGCTACAATCTGAATGTCGAAGTACATATATTATGTATAGTCAATAAATTAGTTTTTTTAATTTAATTTTTATTAACATTTATTTCATGTGATAAGTAACATAATATAGTAAGACAAAAATATGTATGACACTTTAAATAAATTATCATTTATAAAAAATCTACGTAATACCTTTTTTCATAAAGACCAATTTGTTTTAATGTTTTTAAATATATGTGTTCATTCATTCAACGTGTTTCATGTTCCTGTCAAGTGATTAAAATATTAAAATAATTAATAGATAGTGTTAAAAGAGTATCCAAACTAGTAACCAATTCTAAATTTTCTAATATAATAAACTAAAGAAACCCTCAAAATACATTGATTAAGAGATTCTTCCTTGTTGCATTCTAACAAATGACAAATAACTGGATATCATATTATAATTTTAGCCTTTCAACCAAAATGTTCACCTAAACAATTTTCATTAGATATAATTATTGCAATTTTACATGCTGTTCAAAAGGACAAAATCCATTTAATTACTAAAAAGTTTTTGTGTTAAAATAAATACCTTATAGCTTTGTATACCATTAAACTACTTCATGTGCAAGCATTCAGTTTAACAATTATATATTTTCTAGATATTCGTTGAATTATCACCAAACATATGGCTTATAACAATCAGTTACTTCGCTTTATTCAATGTTGATTGGTATAGAAACTTGTAAGGAAGTAAAGATATATACTTCCTTTCAATTTAACCCCATCCATATTGAGCATTTTTGTGCTTCTATATACTGGGGGATATTATTAAACTTTCTAACTGTAGGAGCGTTGAGAATTCGCATGTAGTTAAACTAATATATGTTGTAATGTATTGCATTGAAAATGGTCAAGCATGTTTAAATAAAAAGTCAGCTAAATAATATTTAGTTTAAAAAAATTAATTAAATATTGACAAAAGTTTATATTCACTTTATAAAAAATTACGTTTCTTTCATATAAGTCATGAAAGCTTATATTGCTCTCTTTGTTCACAGCAAAATGTCGGAGGCCTTAGTTTAGGCAATCAGTGTTAAAAATCACTTTTCTATTCAAGAAAAAAAAAATTTAATAAAAGAATGTTTAATATTTAATAGAAAAACATCATAATTTTTATTAAACTTTAAAAGTATAAATATATTTAAATAGTATGTAAACAATAACAAAATGTGCCCAATAAATTACAATGACATATTACTATTAATAAGTACTATTTAAAAATACAAAATATTATTATAACCCCCCCTGCTTAAAAGTTTAGTGGGGTTTTTTATTGCAAATATTTCTATTACTGTCATCTTCAATAATAATGTAATCTAAAGACATTTTCATTCACTGATACTATCACCTAAATAACATGAAAATCATAGATTATTATACTCTTGTCGCACCACATTTGTATATAAAAATGGTGAATAGCAAAAAGCCATCAATTACATAACAGAACCAGGTATGCATTTTATTCCTAGGGGATATCATTTATGAAGAAGAAAATTTATTACGCATCCCAAATGAATGTGTTACTGTATATTATTATGATTGAGAATATGAATACTACTAAATAAAACATATTTTATTAGAAAAAATGTATAATAGTGCAGCATTTCAAAACAGAAAAAAAATTATACTCAATAATACACTAATAATAATAATAAATTGCACCGCAATTTTAAACGTAATACATTCCAGCTATATTGGAGTCGTCACGACTTCCTCGGGGTTTTTTTTAAGGAAACCAGTATACATATACTCAATTACTTAATATCAGTTTATAAAATACTCATTTTTATTGTACTATAAACAGCTTTAATTTATTCTTTGGTTCCGTTTATTAAAACATAAATAATAGAATAATATATTATATCGTGTTTATTTAACACCGGCAAATATCACTATATGTGTATAATTCACTTTAATGCAGTTTGAGAGAGCACTCAAATAACAAGTTATCAGTTTAAAGCACAAAATACTTTTTGTGCAGAATTGATAATTCAGAATATTTGAAAAGATATGCAATGTTAGTAAGCTCCATATTTCAAATCTATTAAATACTTTAATTGAACAATGTTGTAGTATGTGTTTACGCACTCACATATTCTATACTATAGCAAATTATATTTTTCAATATTAATCTCATATTTTGATAAAGTAATTCAACTTTGAATAGTATAAAATATTATACTAAATTTATTTATAAATTTTAATTAAACTAGTTAATTAGTCTACTTATTTCACAAATTTCCTTCAAATTATTTTAATAGAAAGATAAAGTCAAATATATGTTATGCAAATGTACACCTAAGTAAAATGCATAACGTATTATAGATATCATATTCTTGACATTTATTAAACAGAGAAAAAACTATTACATAACACCAAAAAGCGAATAAGAGATTAAACGTGCATTAAATATCGTTTAATTTTTAAAAGCATTGACTGATTTCCAATAAATCTATTATAGTGTCTACTTTATTTGATAAGTAAAAAATTGTGAACAAAAAGATATAATTAGAAAACTGTGCAGATAGCCATATATAAACATATTCTATAATATCTTTGATCTTCATATACATGGCCCCATTTTATATTTTATAGTATAAATTCCAATTTAAACATTTATTTAAAAAACGCAGAGAAATATTCTGATGCAAAAATTTCAACGACATAAACATTTACCACCTAGCGGAATATATTTTATAATATTATACAAAAATTGTTTGGGTTCTAACAATTTATTTCGAAATTAAAGTAAGGAATTTTAAGAGACAAATTTAAATTACTATTATAATTATAATTAATTTGCCACTACTCACAAAATCATAGAAGCAATATAGAAAGTAATCATTTATATCTAGAATCACCTTTGATTCTCTCGAGTAGTTGTTCCGCCTCAGTGATAGAGAAGTTGACGACTGGCTCTGGGCTAGAGCTCCTCGTCTGGTCCAATTTCGCCCGCATCGCGTCCTCCCACTCGCGCCTGTCTTCCCGATTATCGGCGAAATCAATGTGCAGCCTACTCACTGTCTCCTTCGAGGACTCAGAAGCGCCTGTTTCAGGAGAAACGCCCCCCACACCAGCAGTGGTACCTGTGCAGAACAACTTGGAACCTGCCCAGAAAAGAATAGGTGATAATGCAGGAATTCAACATTTATGCTTAAATAAAATCGAAATATTTTACGACAAAAAGTAATACAAATCTATGTTTACAATCTAAACATTACATTTATTTTTGAATATTTCATGCACTTATCTAGATTTAAAAAATCGTAAGAGGTTGTCAAAAAATGTGATATGTTAATAATGTTAAAAATTAATTCATTTGTGAAATTAATTCGGAATTAAATTATTTGCAATATGGCCACATTTTTTATTTAATTATTTAGTTTTTTTACTAACTCCCTTGTATTTATTCACTACATAGTCTATTCAATCTTATTAGTTTATCTTACAGAATTTTATTTTGGTAACGTAGACTGTTTTGTATATAAGTACTATATGCTAGTTTTGTTCAGCTTTTTGAATACGAATATGGTATAAGTAGACGTCGAAAGCTCGTTCTATTCAATAAACATATACTTCAATTTTATAAGTGTTATTTTTTTATTTTCCACCAGAGAACAGTCTGTTAATATTTATTCAAAACTATATATACATATATATGTATATCTCAATAAATAAAGGCATTGCTAAAAACATTAACATAAGATGTGTTTGTTATTGAATCATACGTCATACAATCAACAATAATGTCTATAAATAATATATAAAGTATAAAAACTTTTATATAAATCACTATAACACTTTTCAGGTGTTTCTTTTATTAAGAAAATATATTTTTCAAAAGCAAATCATAATTATCCAATAATATATCTGAATAATAATAATTAATAAAAGTATAACAAACTATTAAAATCGTATATTCTAAACTCAACTGAATCAAGTTTACATTCTAACAACTGACATACTTACCAGAAAACCACAAAGCTCGATCAACAGCATCCTCAGAGGAGAAACGAATGTGAGCAAACTGGCGAGCATTGAGACGCAAATCCTTGATCAGATCAATACGACCGAATATTTCACGCAGGATGTCCTCCCCTTCGCGTATGTTCTCCACTAACTTCTTTGGTAGGCCGCCAATAAATAGAGTCTTGCAACCATTTGGTCTAAAATACAGGTAAACACGAATATATTACTATTATTTATAATAAATAGTATCAAATTAATTAAAATATTATATGTCATAGAAAGAACATTTGATGTTCATTTATACATATACGCAGTGAGGTCGCTTAGGTCGAAAATGAAGGATCGTCACAGGTCAGAAAATAGTACTAATTATTTCTTAGTGGTACTTTTGAGTATGGAGATTAATAAAATCTCATGCTCCAAAAATTCTGATGTTTGGATCAATACAAAATGGCCGCCATATTCGAATAAAATATCATAAAATTATATATGAAATGTGTAACGTATATATTTTGATGAATAATGTTGAATAAAGACTATATGTACGTATTTTTTAGCATTATATCAACTAGAATACACTAACGCTAGTTAAATTACATAGAAAACATGTATAATTTTATGTATTTTGCCCAAATAAAATAAGGTCACATTTTTTACATATTACACTAATTGCAATACAAACCATATGTTTTTTTATGTTTATTATATTCCATGTTAACTATTTAATACATAAATTACACTTTACTGACTTGTGTTATTGAATTATACCCTAATAATTGAAGCCAATGAGCTAATTGCAGAACATGTATTTTGTAGTGGAATATGTGTTAAATAATAATTACATAAAAACTTCTGCAATAATAATTAATTAATTAAAATAAAACAAATTGTATAATTCACATTTTATGATAACTTTCCTTTTCACTTAATAAATTTGTAGAATTTAGGTATTATACCTCAACCTTTTATCAGTTTAATTGTTTTGTTTTTATTTTAGTGTAATATTAAACATTTACACTGGAGACGAATGTTAAGTGCTCAGTTTAATCTGTAACGATAATTTCGTTAAGATACCTCACTAATACGCCATGTATAATCGATGAAAATGTATACAATATGTGAAAAGGATAAATACATGTTATTGTGCCATAAAATGTCAATTGCAATTGACTCAATGATGAATGAATGAACCATATTTTAAGCTGATATAATTTATATTCTTTGCTTAATGATGCAATTTGTATGTGTATGGGAAGTCAGTTGAGACAGTTGAGGATTGATCTTAGTAACTGTTAGGTGTCTCATCGGTCTCACCAGATAATAGCATAGGTGAAACCTTGGGGTCCAGGCGATGCATGTAGCTTCAAAGGGCAGCATGATATCCACTGTGAAAACTGGACAAGTTCACTTGGTCCTTGAAGATTATGATAGATAGAGTTAGATCTTTTAGGGTCTTTGGTGTTTCTTTTTAGGAGAGTGGTGATGGGATTTGCTGCCATAATGCTGCAGTATTAAACAATATCTGTAAAAAATGGCCTATGCTAAGATATAGGCAGTATTTATAGAGTTTTTAAAGCTATTTTATTGACACAAATTTTAGTAATTATAAATCTTTTTAATTCAAATTTTTTAACGATTTATTATCAATTTAAGTTTAGTACATGATATGAGTCAATTAAAAAGCCCTCATCCACTTACTTAGGTGTTCTGGTAATCGGTGGCTGTGCATTGGGTCCAGAATTGAATGGCGGCACCAATTTCCAGTTTTCCCCCTCCAAAGTTGTGATGGTTTGGTGGTGTTGATGTGGCAGAAAAGCCCCAGGCATCATGTCCCCCATGCCTTTTG
>JAYRBW010064697.1:0-29193 GCA_036023295.1 Invenusta paracnida
ACATTGCGTTGTAAATTTTCGTGAATAAAAAATCGTTTTATTTTAGTAAATTTAATGTAAATGTGTGGGAAAAAAGTTGTATTAAATATTTTTATTAAATTAATTTTATTAAATTTATATATATTCATACAATTTTAACATGCGTAAATTGTCTATAATAAATAATTTATTGACTATATATCTTTAATTATTTTACTACATACACGATTTAATTAATCAATTTGTAAAACAGTATTTTGCATAAGCTTACAGGTGGGAAAATAGTAGTATTGAACTGTATACAGAATTTTAAAGAGTGAATACTCTTTGTATAATTACTTTATGGTTGCAACCTTTTTTGAACTTCAAATATATGCAGTGAAATTACCATTATATTATAAACTATTTCAGTCAAATAATACGTGCTTTATTGATTAAGTATTGATAAGTACATTATTTTATTTTACACTGTTATTGAAATATTTCGAACTATATAAACCTGACATTAAAAGAGGATTGTCAAATAAAATGTATATAGCATATCTTGCCTGTTTTATTGTATATCACATTAAAAAGTTAAGGTTATCAAAATAACTTGTTTTATAAAATTACATCCACGTGTTCATACGCAAAATAGTTATATTTACACACTTTTTATAAAAATGGTATAATACATTATACCATGTGCGTGGCCCTTTATTTATATCGCTAAATCCTGTACTAATTCCTCAGAGTTTAAAACAAAATTAGGTTTTTGTTAAAAGTTGTAATATTTTAACATTTTACGACCATATAGAATAACAACTAATAAAAAGAAATCGTTATTGTTTTGCGACGATTATAGTACATAAATATGTTTTTAAGCTTGAAGTACAGCTCACCGATATTGTTATCATTCCATCGATTGTTCGCATTGACCGGGGGCACATAATGTCCCACAGTTTTCTTGTCACTATGAGCATTGGCGCCACCTCTGCTTGGTGTGGCAGTCTGGACACCGTGCCTTTCTCCTCTAGAAACTATCCTACTCTGTAAGACAGGAATATCGGCTGACCGTCGCTCCTTCATAGTCACCAAGGACTCCTCTCTCTCCGCTATCATCTCTTCCCTCGCGTGCCAACTGCGAAACAGCTCGAGCCACTTGCTCTGGTCCTCTTCATCCGCGACACCCTCTTTTCGTATTCTAAATATCGCCTCTTTAGCTTGGTCTCCTCCGAAATGCGAGACATAGCGCCGAAGTTCTCTCAAAATCGGGTAGTATACGCTGTCGTCAATAGAGGGCACGGAGGCGAGGTGTCTTCGCAGAAGACCGAATCGTATGATGATTGCCCCGCTGCTCATATCCGTGTCCCTTGGTGGCCCGGTCCAGCCGTTTGGAAAAGGTTTGCGCAGATTACTCGCATACTTAACTAGCAGTATGACTAAAGTGAGGTCAAACTTATCGATTGCCACGGAGCTCTTGTCGTTAGGGTACATGAGTCGCCAGTCAGTCTCGCTGACTATTTCCCGAATACGAAGTCTTCGGAGGACCTTGTGAACTTCGGGTTGGGCTAACCAACTAGTCACTTGGTCCGCAGAGTGCTGATTGTGCAGGAAAGTGTGCAGGGCCACCAGTCCAGTCTCCATCATGAGGCGAGACATCTTCGCAAATTGTGGTAGACTGGAGTCATTATCAGTAAATCTGATTAGTCGACGGTTATCCTTGGATATTGCCTAGATGAGAGAAAAAAACAACGAGTTACTTGATTGTATACAAAACGGAACCTCTTTACTTTTTTAGATACTTACCCGGCCTGTTCTGGCCTTACGAAAAATTTCCAGCATGGTATTTTATATCATTGCACACGGGATTTATTTAAAATAAGTCAAATCTCTTTTTTGTATTTGTCAACCACCTGTACTTGGAAGCACTGCTCTATCTAACTATATGTCTGATGGTTGTCAAGGCAGTATTGACTACCCCATCTCAATTCAACTAACCTACTTATCATCATTGTTTTTCTCAGGATCCGTTGTAAAGCCCGTTCTAAATTGTTTTTGCTTGTATATGGGTATCTATTGATTTTGCTTTTTCTACAACGGATGGTAATTTTATGGTGTAGTTGTGGTCACTGGAGTGTGATGATCTAACATCTATCTGTGTATTTGTGTAAGTGCATACAGAGAATTATACTCATAAATCTAAAGCACCCTATCTAGTTACATTTTTCCAACGGTGAGACTGCTCTGTTACAACACTTGAAATGTTGTCCTCTTAATTACTCATTTTGAGAATACACTTGACGTTGCAGCGTTGCAACGTCATATATCTTTCTCTCGTATCTATTCTATAATTATATTGTTGTCTTCCGCTTACCTTTTTAAAAGATATATGTTTTTATTATTAAAATAGTATAGTATTTGTCTGAAGAAATTCATTTAGTAGGTTAGTTTTTAATTTGAAATCAAGTGCAGCTGTGGAACTTCATTGTTTGCCTTTTAATAACGCTAGCTACTGAAGCACTCCGAATCGGTTTAATTAAGCAAATGTGCTGATATTATAATGATCAAACATTCTTTTTGCACTATTGCATAATTGCATATTTCTTCTGTGAATAAAACTATAGAATATATAAAAAATGTTAGTGAGTATAGTAATTAATATTTTCAATTAAAACCTACTAACTAACCTACACGATTCAAATATAATTAGTTATTGCGTATTAAATTAAAATAGCTTGTTTAATTTAAATACAAATTTTAAACTTTTCTCGATAGTTCTCATATTTCTTCCTGTATATATTCCAGTGTATAGGTATGTATATATCTATAAATGTATCCACGATATGCAGTATTTCGTTTTAAATATCGATATGTCTTCGTAATTTGCAGATCATCCTTAAAGCGGATTCTGGAGGGGGACGATTCATCAAGCAAACGTTTGGTGCTTTATGTAGCCGCAATAGAAAAATTGGAATCGGATCAATATAAGGTGTTACTCCTTCACAGTGTTATTTTCTAGTGTATTATAAATATTTCTAGTTATAGTACATATATTGTCACTCTTTTGACAGTTTATTTTTAAATAGTAATATGATTAATCTACATAGTAATATTTGTACGGAATGAAACATATGCTGAGTGAATATTTCAAACAAATAATAATTCTTGCGGAGACGCCAATAGGAACACATATATTTAGTCAAATTATTATTTAAAATATTACTCTCAGTTGTATTGCATCACCATTGTATTTGTCTATACTTGTGTATTTTATAGATTTTGTTTTTATATCGTTATGTAAACAAGCAATATATTCCGGTGTAACTGTTACAAAACAGTTATTAAATTATATAATTGCATATTATGACAAATAGAAATAACGTTTTTATAAAAGACTTATTTTTTTAGATATATATGTGAATGGTAAATTTTCTCTTCTATTAAAAATATATAGAGAGATAACGTATATATTACTTTTATTATTATATATTCTTTTATTAGGTGAATATATAATACAGTATACTATATTAATAATGTTCGGGACATTATATTCATTTTATGTATAGTGCATTTTTTGACATCCTTCTCTATGTCTCAGTGGTTTATTGGTTGCACTTATACTCTGTCTAGATTATAGAATAATAACTCTGTATTATTACAAATTTTAATATTACACTAATCAACAATACATATACTGTTATTTTTAAATTACCTGACATTAATCCCTACCGTAATTACATGAAACTTGTTTTATTCTGAGCAAAAGTGCCGCCCCTAGAAAAAAACTAAACTTTGAAATTTTGCATATACTGCGCTCTTCAATGTTTTGTTTGTACAAAGATCATTAAATAAAATATTACTCTATCAGTGTCGGTCAGCTCAATATAGCCTTGTCTACCTCTTTTATAGAAGTCACACAATATACCCGGATTACTCTATAGCTAATTATATATTCGAAAGAATTAACTAGAATGCCTTTCACTAATAAGAAAAATGCTGTTGGTGCAAATAGAGGACGTCTTATCACCATTCAACATAAGAAAATCCCCAAATGTCATTAATGAGGACTGAAAATGACATCAAAGTTATATCGCAGTCCAAACCATCCATATGTGCATCCATCAGCAGAACATACAATTATAAAATCAATCAAAACAGAGAAACACTGTGTTATAATAGATGCAATGCACTTTTTGTGTCTTGCTAGAGTAGGTTTGAGAGGGAATTGGAATAATGACTTGAGACGTGAAACTGGAAATGTTTATCTTTGTCTGAAAGAAATTAGTAAGTACTCTATACCATTGAATACTCATTTAGATAAGGCTCACATTAATGTGAAATATTTGTCTCCTAAAATTCAAAACCAGTTAATTATGGACAATGGGTGATATGGTGAGAGATAATTTGGTGAACAAGTGTAACCTATCTGTGTTCATAAGCATATGTCCAGATGAAACTACTGACGCTGGCACAATTGAACAAATTCTGTCTGTGTCCGATACTTTGAAAGTGAAGAAGATTCAATTAATGAAGACTGTTTGGGCTATGTTGCTTTGAAAGAAACAAGTGCTGAAACAATTACACGATCAATGATATAGACAACTTGAAGAAATGGTGAGGTAAAGGTTTTGATGGTGCATCCAACATGACTGGGTCAATCAATGGAGTACAGGCTCGAATAACTGAGGAGTATCCACATGCTCTACTCATATCCACTCATTGCTCTAATCACTGTCTAAATCATAGAGTAATGGTATATTATGGTCTAAATTTAGTTATTACTGCAAACTGTCAGAATGTCATAGACATAAAAAATTTCATTAACAGTTTTATGAAAATGTCGTTTTTTCTTGTTGGTAGCTCAAAAAGAAAGGCTATTTTGTAAGAAGAATGTCAGACAAAGGCTTTCGTGACTTGATTGGAGAACTTGATGCTGACATCGACAATGAAACTGCTTTGTTTTCAGTATGTACAAAAGACGCTTTGTCAACACTTTATACAAAACGGTGATTATCCCGTTTTCGATTCAATCTCGACTTTATTAGTTCACTTCGATCAAATTCACAATTCACTCCGTGCAAAGACTTCTATTTCTGAAGATCCAATTTCCTACTATTTTAAAAACGACTTTTATTTGCCCTTCATTAACCATGTTCTTTCCCATTTGAGAACACCTTTTCCAAACACTTTGAAAGATGTCATTTTGGCAATGTACCTGATTCCTTCCAAACTTTATCATCTTCAAGAAACGACCGAAAAGAGAATAAAATCAAAATTTGAAAATAATCTGCCATTTCCTGATTCGTTTGAACAAGAAATTATGCGATGGAGACATTATTGTAGCAATCAACACTACATGGAGCTCTTCAACATTGCAATCAGCAATTTTATCCGAATATAAAAACAATATTGGAACTGCTCATAACTCTGTCAGTTGGTTCATGTTCATGTGAGAAATCATTCAGCAACCTTCGTCGGCTGAAAACATGGCGTCGGACATTAATGTTGGAAGATCATCTAAATATTCAAGGAAGCAAACCTTTTATAAGAGATCTCCAGCCCATTGATGGGCTCAAAAAATGGGACTGTATACAATGGGTAGACGAATGTCTCTTGAGTTTCATAATGAATGACTTTTTAACTTTTCATGTCATACCTTTGTATATAATACTCTTTTAACGACGTTTTATAACATTTCATATTGGTTTTATGATATAGTTTGATATGAAACATACTATTATAATCTGTATCAATAATAAGCAATCCTATAATGTTAGTAAGGGTAATATATAATTAAAAATGATTAATTGATTACTACCAATATTACACTCTAAAATCCAAATATTTTGATGTTTGTATTTTCTTGATTTAAAAAAAAAGAAAATGCATCATAAATGGCAATTTTTGCTTCTTAGATTTCAAAATTTCTAATATCCTATTCATACCCTACCTTAAGTACGCCCTGTTCTTAAAGTCTGCTGCCCCTGTCAAAGTCTGCCTCCCCTAAAATCTAGGTCTAGTTTCGTCACTGTTAATTAATGCAAGTTTTATTATACTCATTCCTTACCTTCATACCTTATAATACCTTTCAAACCATTTAAAGCTAAACTTTAGATAATATTTTATCTCTCTTTGGACATTGTTTCAAGTTTTTTAATTCGTAATTTTTACTCTAGATATTTTTCTTTTGGCAAGCTTTCAAATATGTTTGTATCCATTTACCCTAAAAACGCTCTCGATAATATCTCTAACATATTTATGTATCATTCATTGGAACAATAAGAATAATATATATATGATTTTTTTTCTAAAATAATATTTTAAAATGGTACTTATTTATACATTATAATATATTGGTGCAGCTATTTGAATATTATTTGAATTATTTTCTGACGTATATATTTCAATAGAAAATTTCTCATGTCTTCCAGTCTATAAAAGTTTACGACAATGCCTTCATTTTGAAGATAATGGTGTTCAGTTAAATTAAGTATGCTTATACTTTTCACGTAATTAGATGGTATATCGTTGGCAGCTAGTGCTATCGCTATAAATAACAAATAAAATATTAGACAGAAATTAATGTTGTTTATTTTTATAAGATTCTATATAGCCAAAGCTTACCTTACTGTCCTGTTTTTAAATATAAACTTAAAAAATATCTTTTTCGTGGTCCAACTTGTTCAACATTGCACAACATTGTTTGTATTATATGATTCATAAATTATAAATTTATTACTAACCAAGTTCACTATTTAGTAACATTTCATAGTGAGCATTAAGAAATCTTTCATTTGTGTCAATATGGTGCATTTCTATATATATGTAGTTATTACTGAATTTCAAGTATGAAATGCATTATCTAATTTTATTTGGTTACTAAAAATATTTCTTTTATTTTCACATAATATAGTCTTAGTCATTTTAATTAAAACTGTCGATTCCTTGTCATTGTTTATTCCTTGTCAACAAAATATTAGTTTCGCAATAAATATTTTAACATGCTCTCAGTCCTTTTAAATAAAACTGCAGAATCCATATCATCGACTACTCTAGAGTTAAAACTATAGCTATAATAGAGAATTCATTAAATTAAGGCAGTGTTAATAAATAAATTATTAAGTAATCGGGTATCTATTCAAAAAGTGACTAACTCATTTTTTGCGCCTATATTCAGGTTATTGTCTCTGATAGAGATGCCTGCGAGCTATTATTATATGAAAGGGACACTACACTCGTCTAGCGTAGGATTTTTAGAGTGGGATGACTTTTGTATTATGCTTTAGTAGCACACTCTAAATTATATGCAGCTAACATACGATATGCCAAGACCCTATTTGCTGTATTTAATATATTACTGGGATTTGAGCATTAAATGTATTTGACTACTTCATCATGAAAAACATTCTCAGAATAAAGAAAAACTGAATAACTGAGGTAACTAAATCAAATTCATCATAATTTGTAAGAAAATATATCTAATTAGACTATTGATATTTATTTCAACTTTTAGAAACTAATTATTACTTTTATTAAAACAACGCTTATTAAAGTCAAATACATTTAAGACATTTCATATATATAGTAATAGCTCGCAGGCGTCTCTGTCTCTGACTAAATTTTAACTTTTTCAAAGTATTACAATGTGTAACTCGCTTAAAGTAATAAAAAAGATCAGACAATCTATTTTCTAGTATTATTATATTATAATAGTATTATTATAGTATTATTACCATTGGTGAACTCATTACTAAGTAAAGTTTGACAAAACTATTTAACTGACACATTTACTTTCCAGATATACATATAATATGTATACTATATAGATATATGTATGTAATTAAATATCATGCTATTTTATGGTACACAATAACTTTTTAATACACTGGTATGTAACATCTTTTTCATATTAAATTCCCATACATTTCAGTATGATCTAACTATACTGGATTTACATATACAATTTCCAACATTAATTAGTTTCAAAATTAAGGTAACTTACCTTTCCGGATCTCGCCTCTGTGAGGTCAAATTGAATCTGCATATTGACTTATGCGCTTTTCGCTAAGGCATCAACTGTCGAAATTTAACATTTATTAATAGAAGTAGTTCTCCTACATTTACACAAATCACAACTTTAACCTCCTGTGTTCATCTTTATGAAATAATAATAAAAATGAATATTAAGCGCTCTCCAAAACTCCGTGAACCTCTATTGTAGGTATGTGTTGCTAATGATTGCGTCCACAGTACACTGCACACATCGTGTACTGTCAATTTTAAAGGTATGGCTTTATGCCTCTGGTTGTTCTTACTCAATTAGTATAGATTGGCATAACTTTAAATAACAGTGTTGACCGACAGTTAAATAATATTGTTGTCACTATAACAATAGTTGTGTCACTATAACAATGCTGCAAATGTTTATATGATAAGTGGCACCATTACAGTCGGACTATATTAATTGTCAATTAGAAATTATTAAAATTATTCACTGTACTCTCCCAAATTTTCTCTTTCTCATAGAATATTAAATCAGATTAACCGCGTGTATCGTGCACACGGTCGATAAATAAATGTATACCTCATTTATACCTTATTGACACAGTGAATGATGAATTCTTTGTATAAACGGCTCAGTGTGATGTATATATACCACACTGGTCTTTTCAATATGCTAGATCAAACTTTGAAAAACACTAACACTGTAACCATGGTTTTGGTTCGTGTTTACAATTCCCATGAGTTCAATACTTTAGAAATATTGACATTTGTGTAGAGTAGTTCTCATATGTGAAATATTTTTATTTATTCCCCTCAATCTGCTATATGAATCTTATCTATATCTATATATATATTTATTAATATTTGCATTCATTTCTCAGTGGCCCTTTTTCACAAATTTAACAGTTTCTATTATAAAATAGATTTTTTTTCAACTAGGTATTTAAAAAATATTTTTATCAAATTTAGTACAAGAATATATAACATCGTTTGATTATAATTTAAACATATTTGTAGATAATATCATTTAGGTATAATTTAATTGATCTGATATATAAAATCTGTTTACATTAAATTCGAAATGACCATTCTACAGAAAATTTAATTTTACAAAATGTTGTGTATTTCTATAACAAGACGAGTACGAGTATAATCAAATCAAAAAGCTGAATGCAAATTATAAAAGGGAAAACAGAGAATACTTGAATAGGTTGAGAAAATAAGATTATACCCAAATTGCATGAGATAAGATTTCCTTTTGTGTCTCATGTGTAGAGCTTCTTTTAAATAATACCAAAGAAAATCATTGGAATAGTCTAAGTTAGTAAAAACATTATTGTATTCTAGGTCATAGGTTGTGAAATTAAATAGCCGAATTTCACTCCGCTCGCATTGATTTGTATACCTATTCATACATTTATTACACAGTTTTAGTTATATTTTGACAACATTACACCATTTCCTATTCACAGAATAAGTAATGTCATTACTTATTCTGTGTAAATTTTATTTGAAAATAAGAGAAGCAGTTTTTAAACATTATTTTCTTAACTAAAAAGTGAAAAGTCGTCAGTTTGAATTATTTCCTGATTACCTATACTTTTGGTTCCCACACTCCCAGTTACACCTATCAGACGGTTGGTACACCCTACCTGGCCACATCGATGTCTATCTCAGTCAGCAGGTAACTGCAGGTCGGATTCGGCCGGGTACTAAACTTCTTCTCTGCGGCGCCAATCTCATCAACTGTCCCCAGCCTGTCACACCGTTACAGGTGGGGGAGGCGGCTCTCCGCATTCATGGCAACTCGACCCGACGAGCCGGTGTACACACGCGTCTAGGCTATCAGCGGTGCAGTCGGCCCTTCCCTGTGCCGCTCTGCAGTCTCAGTAGTCAAGGGGGGCCGGTTCAATGTCTTCAGGTTGTGCTCCAGGTCTGTTCAGCTCTATTTTGGACTCGAATTGATCCATGGGCATTGGATATACATATATATATATAGATTGCGTAATTTCTGTATCAGTAATAGAAGGCAAAATCTATTTCTATGCATTACTTAGAGTTAGATAGAACATTTTTTCCTAGTCGTTTCAAACTCTCTCTGTCAAATTTGTCCAGGTGGCCAAATAGCCAAGATAGCCAATATCCACATAAAATTTAAATGTTATGTTCAAAAAATTAACTCAAGTAAATAGAAATATTTTTAGATCAACTATACTTTTTCATTTAACAGTTGTGTTACATATTCTTTCTGTAGAGGCTGTGAATTGTATCTATATTAATTCATATATCAATTTGCTAAATTTTGATAATCTATTGATAGATCAGTTAGTAAAATACTCATTATAGTAGATACTATAAACCAGACTTCTTTCTGTAGAAATGGTGCAGTTATCTTTAGAATACATCAAGAAACTATTGCTGACAACAATATTATACACACAAATAATCTCTGCTAACGATAAAATATATAATTAAACATAACTAAAATTATGTTTTTTTAAACACATTGCTCCACAGAAAAACAGCTTCAACCAATTATTTTTAAATGGTTAATAGTTACAGATTTTTAACAGATCAATTTATATCCAAATTCTGTTAAAAAGCATATCTTTTCCCTTAGGACTAAATACCAGAGCTGATGGTAGCATCTCTCAAGCTACATCGTTAACGTTGCAGAGACAGCCGGTCACACAGGATGAAATATACAATTTCAACACGACAACTTTGAAATAAAACTGACGCAATAACTTTATGTTGATAACTAGAATATTACGGGTATATAATTATACCCTTAAAAAAAGAGACACCTTAGTAAAAAATAGCAATACAGATTTATGTAGAATGTAGATTTAATGCAGAATGTAGAAATATTGATAAGGTAAACAGCAAAATGTTGATATATATACATGGCATGTTCAGATTCTTATTTTTATAACTGTTCAAATCCGCAATCAAACGTATTCACCAAAGTTAAACTATAAATCTTCAATATTGAATATACTAGCTTTGAGGATTAATAAAATAATCGATTTACTCCTTTAGAAATAAACATTATAATTCAAGACAATATAGCATAATATCAGGGCTTTAAATTCGGGTTAAAACCATTTTATGCCATAAAAATGCCATTGTTTTACAGTAGAGGGTGCCCACACTCCTGGAAAATTGTAAAAAAACTCAGTAAAACCTGGAGAAATCCTGTAAATTCTTGATCACTGTATAAATTTTTATTTTTAGGTCTTATTTTTTTAAGACAGCACAACTAGTGGCTAAAAAATTTGCCCTTCGTGCAATTATTATAATTAAAATAATAAAAGTTAAACTTCTCGGATAAAAATAACTTGCCAGAAATCAGTCACAGCTTGTAACATAAGAAGTTGGTTGGTGAACTCAATATAGTACAGTTCAAAAAGGATTGCAAATCATACTTCTCTTAAGAAGTCTCCCCTTATGTATCCTCTGGTTGAATTTCTTTTGTCTCTTGATTCAAACAACATGGTCACACAAAATGCAGCATATTTAAATTTCTGTAATCTTTAACTGCTGCAGATTTTGATGAATGCCGGTTGGAAAACTGAAGAAGAGTGATGAATTAGCTGCCTCATTCAATGGTTTTGTTTTAGACATGAAGATGAACCACACTGTGATTTATTTAATTTTGATTCAAACAACAATCGAGTTGATACTTTTCTTTTAAAATATGAAGGAAGTAAACATGGAAAACTATTCTGGTAATATCCCATGGTCAAAGTTCAATTGACAGGGATTTTTCTATTAATAAAAGTATGATTGTGGAGAACCTACATGAAAATAATTTGATTACATTGCGGACAATTAAGTGTGCTATTTAATCATAAGATCAACCACATATTAACCTCACTCTTACGCCAAAATTAAAAAACCATGTTAAATCTGCATGAACTCGATACAATCAAAATCTGGAAGATAAGAAACAAAAGATCAAAGATCAATGCTACAGAAATAAACCTAAATTTGTTAAAGAGATTGCTACTTTACAGAAGAAGGAATTAAAACTTGAAAGTACAAGTGGTATTATGACAATAGAAGCAAATGAATTGGGAAATGATAGAGAGAAAAGGGAAGATTTCAATTTGCTGTCAAAATCAAATGCACTGAGAAACAAAGTAAAGGAAAAATCTGATGAAGTGTCTCAAATTCTTTAAAATGTCACAAATTTGAATGAATCTCTCAACCACTTGTACTAAATTATGTTTGATTGTTTAGAAACTTATATATGAATAATATATATAGTCATGAATCTATTATATATACTCATAATTTTCTAATAAAGTAATTTATATCAAAACAAAATATCAATAATATTTAAAATAACTGTGTAATTCAACGTTACTTTAATATATTTTATGTCCCACCCCTTGACTATAAATTTAAACAACTACTATAAAAAGTGTTCCAATAATTATGGGTTCTATTATTGAATATTAAAATAACAGATAGTTCAATATGTAAGATAAGTAATTATCCAGAAAGGATCTTAACTAATAAAATAATAATATAACAATTTTTTCAATTTGTATTATTAAGTTTCTTATAAATGAATAATGTGTATTTATACAAATTTTGACTTACATCTGTAATGTACGATTGCTGAGAATTTCTATGAATGTTTGTTCTCATATTTATGAACTTCCTGTCCGCCTATATCGTACACATTGATTTACGTTTTTTATATCCAATATTTTACTTCTCTCTGCTTCTTTTCCTCTTTATAGCGGCGCTATCCGATGCAATACATGGAAAGTCTACCGAATGGCCGAGTGTTCCGAAGTTCTCGGGCGGAAGGGGCCGCAGCCAATGCACACGCCCAGTGTCAGCAAACCGCCATGGACCGTCTGGTACACGAGAATACAGACAGGGCGGGCAAAGAAAGTGCGTTGTCTACAAGTCTACGTTGTCTAAAAGATTGTAATAATCAGGCATGAGATTCTTCAGGGTTTTCATGGTTTTTAAGGCTGAAAAAATCATTCTCATAATTCTCCTAAATATGCAATAAAAAACTACCCTTCTCCCCCCCTCTTCCATTTTCTCCCTATAACAATGCTATCTAGGTTTTATTATATAAAAAAAATTCGGCAGTCCGTACCGATTTATAGACTATGTTTTCTCGTAGCCATTACATATTTGTTTTTCAGGGTTTTTTGTTTAGGTGTAATCTCATACCTGAATAATCCGTCTGTTAATAGTTTGCTTTGGGTTTAATTGTATTTGCATAGATTTTTTCGATTTTGTAATTGATAATGTTAAAAAAGAGTATAATAAGGATAATAGTTTGTTATACGTTGTACATTTAAATGTGCAACAGATTATTGGAGGAATGCAAAAGCCGTTCTAACTCTTCCAACATGAAAATAATTGTATAAAATATAAAACTATACTATTAAAAATATTTTATTATTAACTAACTTTACTGAATGCGTTTAAAAATCGCATTTATTGTTGTTTCAAAAAAAATTCCTTTTGTTTTTATTGGTTTATAAATCAATTTGAATATCTCCTCGAGTTAGGGCGGTTTTTACATTCTACCTTAAGAATCCTTATCATGGCGTATTGAAGTTAATACTTTAAAATGTTCTGTTTTTAGAATATAAATTTTTTATAACTTACAAATTCTTTACAAACTGAAAATATGTTCTAAAAGCTAATTTACTTAAACATGTTAACTTGTAACTAGGTGTAGCGCACATAATATATTTTATTTCGATTTTATTTACTCAAATTGTGCTTATTGATCGAAAACAATTTTTTATGTACCTTCTTCCATTCTTCATATTATTGTCTTTAATTAATGTTACCCAATTGAGCTCTCTCAAATTCACAAAATGCCTCTCTTACCCTCTGCTTGTTCTTTCCACTTCGTTATCTACTACAAGAACGGAAGCAGTACACAGCAAGTGAGATCGCAGAACTGACTAGTGGAGAGGAGCTGAGTGACGCTCTGGACTGTGCCCTTGATCCCGAGGACTTTCAGTCTTTTCTTTCAGAGAGACAGCGCACCAATCTCACAGACTTCCGCCGAAGCCGACTGGAAACCGCACTTAGAGACCAAGTCACCACCAGACAGGTGAGGTGTAGATTCTGCGCCGCATTCACAATAAAAGATTACACAACAATGTAACTATAGAAGCGAACCACAAGGCAATAGTGACTTAGCTACATTTTATATATACTTCAATATTGTTAACAAAAACCATTTCCTTATTACTGTTTTTACGAAATATAGTTAAATTCTGGTAATTTTAACTAGCTTGATATTAGTTTAAAATATATTGTATTTTATTTTATAAACTTAATCATATTATTAACAATTAGGTTTGATGAGCATATATTATATTTACACAAAACTGTTAGGAAGTGTGCTAACTTTCTTCTGCTCTATTCTGCCCCTTATCTAAGTTTTTTCCCAAAACCCTTTCTATTAAAGGTTACAACCCTATTGCGAGTCCGTGTGGCAGGATTGCATCCTCAAGACAGCGATCAACAAATAGGTGAAACGATTTACATTTAAACTAACTTTTTAACAACGGTATTACAATCTTCAAATGTTCACCTGCTCAACATTTTTGACAGTGCTTATAAGATTTTTTTGTGTCCAAGTATATATAGAGACTCTTAAGACAATAATTAATGGATTAAAGTGGTCTTTCCAGAATTATTGTCTAACTGCCAATAGAAATGAATGACAAGCTGTTATATTCATGTGTTCTTAAATTGTATCTTAATTTATAAACAAATGAAACTTTTCGTTCATATTTATAGATTTGCTTAAGGCAGTTTCGTATTTAAAATAATTATTTTACTGATGTATTTAAAAGGGTATAATCCACAAGAATGATCAAATTTCATTTGTTTTTAATGATTTTATACAACTTGTCGTTAAAAATCAATTTTTTTATAAGAAAACATGAACCTATAATTTTGTCTACAATATTTATCTTAATGATAAAAATATACATTTTAAATTAATATAATTTTCAGTAATCAATCTTACAATTTATTCCATATTTTGCATATATATTTCTGTTCCACCTATGGGAATCTTTCGATTCTTACAAGGAAAATGTTTGTACTCTACCATGGTCAGACTGCTGTCTAATGTGGTTTTGGTAAAAGTTAGAAATTGTGTCTAAAAGGGAGAAGGAAGCTGCTGCTGAAGCCAATCAAAGACAGAAAGGCAAGCTTGATGAGGAACTAAAAGTAATTGAACAGGAAAAAGCGAAATATGATGAACAGAGAGGCGAACTAATTGAGAAAGCTGCAACTATTTTAAACGGTTGAAACAAATTGCATATTTTGTGATGCATATTATTTTTTATTATCTAAACTCTTTTGTAAACTATAGCATAACTTTTGAATACTTAAATAATAACAAGTAATGTATCAGTATTGTGTACCTACTTAAATATTCCAAATATAAGTGTTTATATAAGTTAATGTTCTCCTTGATTTTTCTAAAAAATGCTCCTGATATCTCCTTGATTAACATATTATACTCTTAGTGTAGGAACCCTGAAATTCTGTTTCTCTTTATGTGAAATTTATTTCTGTTGGAATTATAAACGTATTAATTAGTAATATTTTATTATTTCAGTTTAAGAATATGTAACTTCTTAATTTACTCATAAATTATTTTAATAAAACTTATTTCATTCTTCTTCAGCCGCGTTATTAACTGTTTGGAATCCATCTGATTTTGTTACTTCAATACTTCAAGAAGGTACCTCGTTGGAAATCTTTAATGTTCAGGTAAGCACGTATATAGCCGTAATAAAGTTGATAAATTTAGAAAATATAAAAATATGTTATTGATTAATTAATCGTTTTAATTATTATTATCGATATTCCGTTTATTTACTTTTCATAGATTACCTATATGTTGATCATATGGCCTGATTAATTATACATAGCTTAGTATTGCACTTGAATGGGAATATTAAATATTACTTTTTATTTAAAACCATTATATCAAAATAAATTATACGACTTATAACTCTAAGAACATTACTTGGGAAATATCTTCAATAGTCTTTTTGAATCTATAAATTTGTCGTAACCGTAAATTTTGCGCTCAAATTAGGATCACAGTAATGTCATGAACTGATGTTTTGTCATAAAAATTAATACGAATGCAATCTATCTATTACTAGAGAAATTAACGGCATTCTATCAGACAGTAATACCACTGAGCATATAGAAAAGATAGTCTTACATCAATAGTGATGTTTGATAATGTTCCCTGCCCCCCACCTCCAGTTTAATAAAAGACTCCTAACTCCTAAAATGCCTCGGAGTCTTAAAAATCGCGGGATTTCTATGAGGAGACGTTTAATAAACTAGAAGCTAGGGGACTCCCAGAAAACATTAGGAGACAGCGTTTAATAAACTAGGAGCTAGGAGACTCCCAGAGAACATTAGGAGACAGCGTTTAATAAACTAGGAGCTATAGGAGACTCACAGAGAACATTAGGAGACAGCGTTTAATAAACTAGGAGCTATAGGAGACTCCCAGAGAAATTAAGAGACAGCGTTTAATAAACATAGGAGGTAAGACTATATTTCTGACTATATTTCGGGATTTTAGGATCCTGTTCAATAAAAACTAGGAGCTATGTTCAATATTATTACTGATGAAATGTCGCAATAAAATTAAACAATAGATGCATAACTTCTCCGTATGTAAGTAGACAGTATTTATAACAGGTTAACAATAGAAATATATCTTATGTACATAATAACTTTCAAGTTTGAGTAACATCGCTTTATACATAAAATAAAAATCAGGGCGCTGCTTTATAAGCTTTCATTATGGCATCCAATAACAGTTCATCAATGTAATATATCTACATTTATCTATGTACTGAAAATGCTAATTCGTTTATATCGACAGTTTATCTATATCCACACTTTTATATATCCTTTGAAGTGTCGATATATGCCAATTCTACTATAATTAATCCCCTTAAAGCGAGATCATGTTACGTAATATTAAATTGTTGAAACGATAATTACTTCTAGGATGATTTGAAGAATTTTACACGCGAGTCAAGAAATAAAGCTGCCAAACTATTTTTCTCCCGCATCGCTACTTATAATAGGTATACTTATGCAAATATATGAATTACGCGTCTCTGTTTATATAGGGTATTTCCCTCTTACTTTCAAACCCAAGGTATATCACATAATTATTACGCAAATAATTAAACAGCTTAAAGAGAGATCACGTTGGCTACGTATTGTTTCACATAATCTTGTTTCGCATAATAGCCAATATTACGTAATATTTTATTAACCGTAATTTGTGTTTGGTATAACACAGCTTGTATTGATTCGCATACTGTAATTATTAGTGATTTGTGTTTATAAGTCACTGATACACAAGCTTTTTCATGTAAATAAGGTGTATGCAGTTTATTAAATGTGACTACATTGAAATAGAAGCTAATTTCATACATAGCAAGAGAGGGGTTTAGTTTCTTGAAATAAAAGGTGGTCAAATTAGAGAAAAAGAGGCAATTAGTCAGGCAAAGTCAGAAGCCATCAACCAGCCCTTCAAATCCATTAACAGAGAGTATTTTCAGACGCTTTTCATGGTCAACAGAGAGATAACAAAGAGATGTTATATCATGTACTGAATTTTCAGAAACACCGGCAATCACTGTACAGAGCAAGGTCTCGTAGACTTCCTCAAGTACCCCATACAAGAAATGAAATTGCTCTATACACGGAAACTTCATACTGGCCAACGATGGAGTGGCAGATAGAATACTGCTCAGAATCTTCGTTATTTAACACAAGCGGATACAATTTTTATGGATGGAACCTTCAAGATCGCCCCAAAAATGTTCAAGCAGTTATTCTCTATACACATAAAGGTAATTGGTGCTATGATTCCCATATGTGTTGCGCTATTGCCTTCCAAAGAAGAGAAAACATAATCGTTTTCTTCATTTATTGAAAATGGACACCATTTTGGCCCCGCAATAATTTGTATTGACTTCGAGACAGCAATGATAGACTCTGTTCAAGCTGTTTTCCCCCAAGCCCGCATACGAGGATGTCTATTTCATTTCACCCAAGCCATTTGGCGTCACGTTCAAGAACTTAAGCTAGTTAGAATGTACAATGAAGACCAAGCTTTTAATCGGCTAGTAAGACGAGCAACCGCCCTCCCTCTGGTTCCGCCAGATTTGGTGGATGACGTATGACTGGAAGCATTGGAAGAAGTGGTTAATGATGAGGCCTCTTCCGTTCAAGGAATTTGTAACGACCACATATTATCATTGGACCCTATATGATAGCGCGGTTTCCCAAAGAAATATAGTCTCAATTCGACAATATTCAAGGGCCAAGAACTCGAGGCCTGGCATTCAACGCTCAACCGATAAATGCATTGTCATCATCCTAATTTATACCTATACTTATTGAATTTTACAAATCGAACAAGAACGTGTGGAGCATGAAGAAGCCCTACTACCAGCTGGTGCTGCATTACCACCACAATGTCCATCTCATCGTAGAATTACCGAGAGACTGATTCGATTGCGGAAAGTGTTTTGGATCACCACATCGGTGTATATGAATATGCAGGTGCAGTAGCTGGTATGATGAATCAAGGTGTTGTCCGCAGGTGAACTATTTATTGTGATTTTTTGAAATATTTTTGAATTATTTAACCTTATTTTGAGTATTTTATGAACCTTATTTTGAGTATTTTATAAACTTTATTGTGAGTATTTAATGAACCCTATGTACTGTGTTTTAATTCTTTCATTTTATACATCACCATGAATTTATCATACTGTGTTTTCAATCATTCTTTTTTTTACTTATTTTAAGAATGAAGATTTGTTAGTTATGCAAAGTGATACTTTTTAATCTTATGCGAAACGATATCATATTATGCGATACGAAATTATGTGAAACGATATTATGCGAAACAAGGCTAAAATGCTATAATGTGAAACGATATGACACCCATTGGTCTGATTTGTAAGAGAAAAGTACTAGATATATGTAAATTAATATTAAGTATAGTTTTTAAAATCTAATAGATAAATAGCAATAATAAATTTCTATTCAACTACGCAGCTGTTTAATAATAAGTTGATAATAAGCTGATTAGATTAGTCCGCAATGCCAAGTGCAGAAAGTTTTACGTCATTTCTATTGTTCCCTGGGCTAGTGTCGTTGTATATCAGTTATTATTATCTGCGGATCATATTGATTCAACATTAAAAATTCAATTCATCCGGCGATACTAAAAATTTAACGCTGTTACGAGATGCTATGTAAGGATTCGAATGATACTAAATTCAGTCTAACAAAAAATAAATACTCAAAAATCTGTTTAAGACAGCTCACATAAATATCACGCTAAATAAGAGATGATTATTTAACAATCATACACAGAAATTATAATACAAGGTCGTTAATGTATAGGTAGGGATGAAGTGCAAATGATAATTTATATATATATATATATATATTCTAATTTGGAATCATATATTGTGAATACATAGACAGAATACTACTGTATAATATGAAATATTAAAATATATAACTAAACCATTTTTCGTAAAAGAATTTCTAAATAGTTTTTGAAAAAATAAGAAGATTTAAAACTCGTGTACAATGAAAAATAAATCTGGTTATATATCAGATGTAGCAATCTATATATCTTATATACCAATGTAGATAATACATATAAACATGTATCGTTCTAAAACAAGATCATATTTTAAGTTGACATCGAAGACATAAATTTGAATGCAAAATGTCCAAAATAGAATCCCTATTTAATATAAGATGTCCCATAAATAAAAGGCTTACAGTATGTATTTTGAAACTATGAAAAACTCGACCATATGATATAGACTATTATAGTACATTAATAATATAATATATATGCATTATTTGTAAAATTGAGATTGATTTGTCATTAAAATGTTATAATGCAAGTCAGACTTAGTTGTCAGTAAATGTCAACAGTTGTCAGTATATGCGATCAATTGATCACGCCAACTGGGTTTAAATAATATATACTTATATCAATTATTAAAAAATCTAAATTGCAGCGCATAAAAGCTACTTTGAGATATAAAAAACTTAAAAATCCTTTTATGTACACAAAATATTAAAAAAAATAAGTTATATATTTTAAATTAAATTCTATTTTTTAAATACATATATTTTAAGACTTCATTTACTGGTATGAGCTGTCAAACGTATTGTTAAAAATATCATTGAACTAATACACTAATATGTCTATATAAAATATACACGTATAAGGTATACTTTAGATAACTACTAAAGTGCCAACACCATATTTTGTATCAATAACAATCTATTAAAATTCGAACACTGTTTTATGAATCAACACCAATGTCAACATCTATATAAAATCGTATTTGTGGTAACCTTATTAATTTGTGATCAATATAATGCGAGTTATCCTTAAAAAAACCTCGTGGTTTTTGTCACCATGAAAATAATATTACTTATATACAGGCATGGGTATGCTATAAAACCATGTATATTATGACTTAAACACACGTGCAAAATAATGTAATGTAATGTATTTGAGATAGCAAATAGTACAGACGTCTCATAAGAAATATACATAATCATGGCGGCAATTCTCCGATAACAGAGCAATCTATTTATATTTATATTATTTTTCGGACATATGTTATGCTTTCGACCGAATTCCTTGGATTCTGAAGGCACACTTCATCCCTTAGTCTTTTTTTCCCTATAAATGTTCTTATGAGACGCACGCCGACAATAAAAACTGACCACTTCAATGTGTTAACATAAAAAGAAAATTGATGTTTACCAAATATATGCATGGAAAATTACATTGACTCCGTCATGTCCTCTGCATATTTATATCTATGCATATTATACACAATCATCCAAATAATATTATAATCCTATTTACATATCATAAAATCGGCGGCTACTTTTGCATTAAATTACTAATATAGCAAGAGAAAAGCGGCGAAGATATTATAGAGCACACATACATAACATTATTATGCCAATTGCCTAGATAAGTCACATAAAATAGTACTTTAAAAACATCCAAAGGTGAATGAAAGGAAGACAGTGAAAATAAAAGCAAGTAATCCTAACAAATTAATAATCTATTAATTTAACTCGTTGTTTTTAGTTGACGAAAAAGTACATCCTGTATACCAGATTATTGTATTGGGGTCAAGGATACATGAACCGGGTGGGGGTGGGATATTAGAGTTCAACTAAATTGACCTGAATATAAAGGACAACACTTCCCACTGATACTCTCCCTTACTTTCCCCTGAATAATATGTCATATCCATGTGATGTACAGCTGAGATACTAGGATAAATGGCAACCTTACTGTTTGATCTAGGACTGCAACTCACCATACAGAATACATGTTGCTGTCATATGTGAGAGCAGAGCACTATAGTATACAATATATATATGTATGTATGTATCACGAATTCTTGGGAATTTTCTCAATATACCCACATAACATGCAGTGTAACATATAACAAATGTAACATCGGGTTTTTATTTCATTTCTGCTGTCAAAAGAGAGCAACATCCGTCTAATGGATGTAGGCAGACACTCAGAGTTGGCTGATGAAGAGCAGAGGTTGCTTTTTATTGAATTAACAACACGATCAGATGTGTGTTCATTATACCATTTTTAGCATCCAAAAGGTCGACGGCACCAAACTTTCTTCTCTATCTCCCCCTCCCCCTTCCAACTACTGGAACTTAAATGAAACATTGAGAAAAAAAGAAACCGTGATCCTAATTTAGTACTACGAAGATAATTTGTGCCGATTTATCTGTTTCAATTACTCATGTGCATGTAAAGGAGTCAACATCATACATCATGTTATGCATAATATACACAAACATAGCCGGCTTAGATGATTCATTAACACGAAGCATGCACACACATTTAATGTAAATCATCAGGCTTGTGCTAATCATTAAACGAAACGATGAAAATTAATGCGATTCCGGAGATATACACTAACTCAGACACTTAATGTGAGTTAGTAATCCTTTTAGATTAACAACAATCATACTTGGAATTTTTTTACAAAGTATATACAAAATATTATTCCATGTTTTTAAAGATGACTAGAATGTTGAATAAATAAAAGTCACTGTATACTAAATAATGGAGTAAATCGGTACTTTTGTAGAGAATTGTGGTTCAGAGGTCTTTTTGCTTGCTTAAAGGTAATTATAAATTTATATTGAGCCTCCAAAATGTAAAATATGATAGTACAATTGTATTGCAACATTTTATTTTTAACATACCATCCAAAAGATTTAAAAAGGTTTAAACTGAAGGTTTTTGAAAATTTTAATTTTGTAAATAAAGATTTTGTATAATACGAACGTTAGGGACCATTCGAATCTCTATCGTTAAGTAATAATTAAAGTTGTTAGAAGTTTACAAGTATTTTGTATCTAACTGTATTACAGCTATTCAAAGAAAATAATATACTGTTTTATATGTTTTAGACTGTGATAGAGTTGTATAGTGGTTGACGCTATCATAAAGTCTAATACATATAACTTTCCAATTAGAGACTCAACCTGTAAGTATATATTTTGACATTTAAACTACTCTACTCTTTTTCTTAAAAAAAGTTATATAGTGAGCATTAAGGCAACAGGGTTAGAAGTCGAAAACATAATAATATATACATAAATACTTTTAAAACAGGTAGGCTATTTGCAACAACATTTTACATCCATGTTTATCCTACTTTCATCAGTCTTAATTGTAATTTATTTTTAAAGCGCTACGATAAAACATATATTTTAAATGTTCACAAAAGAATTTAACAGATAAAACAAAGTATAATCATTTTTACATAAGTGAAGAGAAATAGAAATCCATATTCTAAAGAATTATTGAATTTCAAAGTAAAGAAACTGTTCCAAGTAATATAGAAAAGACTATACATATATCAGTATGTTATTATTATGTACATGCAGATGGTTACATCTTCAATGTATGGTAATTGCTTGGCAGCCTTTATTACTTATTTTATTATCGAAACCACGCCATGACTTAAACTAAGAAAATTTATAGATGTATGATTTTATTCCCACATGCATCGCTAGATACATGGTATACAAAGTCCAACAGAATTGTCTTCACTGATATGATAGTATTATTTTGAGCTATATATTTATACATTTTGTACGGGAGGTTCTTTTGTACAACTACTTTCTATGCAGATGATTTCTGCAGTATAATGCTATCAACCTTATAACTGAACATGTGACAGAAATTTGTCACAACGTCCGGAATGTGTTGTCGACAGTTATGATCATAATTCATTAGTTGGGTCAATACTGCTACATATATCGATGTCCTTAAATTATCTTTTATTAGAATATCGTTAACCAAATCTGCGAATAAGCAACCTTACGATAGACTAAAATATATTAAGTAGAAATGTAAACATAAAATATGATCCTTCTATAAAAGTACAGGCTCAGCATCATTGAAATATTCAAACAGTGATATTGTATTAATTAGAATTTAATTGTTTCCTTAGGATTCACGTGATTTTAGCCGCAAAAATCATTTACTTGTCTTTCTACCAAATGTGTTGTTTACTTATATTTCCATGATTTTTTGGTTCATATGACCGTTAATTCATATATGTATCAACCTTCTTCTTAGTTTAAAAACTGTTTTGTTCTTTGGTTTGGTTTAGGTCTACATACAATAGCTCTACGTACGAATTGTGGATAAAGGAATATGTTAGTGTTATAATCGTTTGTAAAACTAGGCTGCTAGCGGTAGTTAAAATTAAAGTGTGTCGCTTGTTTCATCAAACAAAATCCCCCCCCAATAGCTGATGATGACTCATTAATTTTACGTGGACCTGTATAGTGTCTTAAAAAGACGAGTTAGAAAGCTACTTAGTCCTCCTCGGGATTATTTATTATTCAACTTAATCTAAAATATTAAGAAATATTTTATAATTAATTATAAATATTTGACTGTAATGCTCTATAACTTTATTTGTACAATTTATAGCACTGTAAACGTTCGGATATTTTGCCAATCTGACTAAAACAAAATCGAAACGCCAAATCAATTAAACGTTAGGATTCTAATCTATAGGTAGACAAACAAGCATACTAACCTGTCCATTAGTGAGCACAACCGAGCGTTGGTGTGAATCAATGAAGAACTCAGTGTTGAGAGATCCGCCTGCTTGTCCTGTCTCCAGCACCATCTCCCCTTCTATCCAGACCCCAGTATGGTCACATTGGAGGCCACCACCACTACCTCCAACTTCGCCACTCTCTCCGCCTTCTCCAGTCTCCTCCGAGAGAGACTGCTCCGTCGACATTTGCTGCTGAAGATCCAGTTGTTGTTGTTGGCCCTCTTCGATGAGGATAGTCGAGTAATCAGTGGGTGACTGGTGGTTATTGCCATCGCCGAGAGTGGGATTTCGACCTCCAATCCACCGAGGTTTGTTACCATCTGTTACAAAAAAATGCAGCAGATATCGGATATAAACTTACATAAAGTTGTCGAAAAAAATACTCATAACATTAATTAGTACAAAATAAACATTATAATATAAAAAAATCGTTTAAAAACTATTAAGCCACAATACCAATATAGATATAAATAGAATATAGAATATGCTGTATAATATTATTACAAATATTTGAAGATGTTCTAAACATTATTTTACGACTTTTACAGTCAGTAGAGTAAAATAATACACTGCGATTTATATAATATGATGAATTCTTAATGGCCATGATATGGACTAACCTGGCATTAAATAAATATATTAATGATATATATAAACCATATTCGACGAAAAAAAATTCCCATGAGTAAATTTATAAAAAGGTGAAAACATTTGTAATATAATACTTCCTATGCTAATTTTGTGGAGTAATAAGACTATGTATACAGAAGTACATCCCATTTACTAAACTATGGTAGTTATATTACTATAATCAAAATTGAGTAATTTTTTCTGAATCAGTTTTAATAATTTACTAAAATCATAAATAATTGATGCTTAATTCAGACGTACAATTAGTATATTAAATTGGTCTATTACCCAAGAAACTTTTATATTGACTTTTGAGATAGTAATATGAAACCAACGATAAGTTATATATTATATGCAAGCATCCGTCAGTCGTCACTAACACAGATGTAGACTTCATAATATTAATTGTATACTTTTAAGTAAGATACACATGGGAAGAACACACGACGTGACAGAAACAATAATACAAAAAATACTTACAAAATCTTATATATAATTAGGAATCGGTATATTGATATCGATAGCACATATACGGTGTTTCGAAAAGAAAAAGCAAATTGGGTGGAGTCTAAGGTGAAGATAGGATGTCCATTTTTGAAACGCTATACTGATACTGCTAAAAGAAGATATACAAACGAAGGAATACAGTTTTGCATTTATTTTTAGTGTAATTCGGATTCCTAAATGAAACATGTGCACAGTTATAGCATGCAACATACATACAACAGTTACACTATGACTTTGATTCTACAAATAACTTATTTTGACAGGTGGATGCATGACAAATTTGATAATATGTACACATATAATAACATGGCTCAATAGTGGATTACACTTTGCCATAGACACGCATAGTCTGGACATAGTCTAAACTAGATACTATTGAAGCTTATACTTCTTATTCGGCTAATTTGACCACTATACAGATGCCACTATAGTATGTATGTACATGTGTATATATATTTATGGTCTCATCAATCATAGACTGCCCAGTAAGTTAAAACATACGCATTCCGCCAACGAATTTACATATTATATTGGTGCATTATGAATGGTTTTGTAAGGCATTTAGCTGCTAAGATTGTATAAGCCAGTTGACGACTGTCGCTTGGATACACGATGATAAAATAACATGGAATGTATTATGTAGATATTATTTAGAAGCAAAACAGACTAAGAATAGGAAATAATTATTCATATAATTGCTTTAAAAGTGTTTCTCAATTAATATTAATATTATATAAACATGTCGTACATGTTATCTATTTAACCATAATTTCAATAATTACGGCTACAGTTCTAACAAATAAAAGAGCGGAATCTCAAAACAGAATAAATCGATGGGTTTTCATGTGATACATATTGTGAATACATATTAAATAAATATTTTACTTATTTCTAATTAATCAAGAAAATTAATCTGATTATCGTAGATAATATTTGCTGCCGCATAGAATAAAATATTGCATTTGAATTATATCATAAAAAAGATAGAACGTTTATACTTAATAATATTGTTATGAAAATATATTTTTATTTGACATTTATTATTTAAATACTTTACAGTATCAATTACGCAAAACATAGCAATCTGAAAAATCTTTTTTCTTTCTTGTATTATACTTAGATTCTCGCCGTGTCAACAGAATCAAAGGAAGTATTACAGCAAAAAGGTATCCTACAGAGAATATATACACAGTAGTCAAACACACGCATGACAGATCAGAACACCTCAGGAGATGCTAACATGTCACTTTCAGTTGATAATACTATTTCAATTAACTATGTAAGGCCTACAATAAAATGTCAGATTTACAAACAAATCCTGTATATCACATTATGAATAGATTTGTGAAGTATGGTAAGATAATATAAGGCACAATCAATCCATCCAGGAACAGAACAAGACCAGCTGCGATGGAAACAGTGAAGGAAATCGCATCAATTGCATTCCTAATACATAGCTATAGTTGGGGTGTTGGGTTGGTATCCATACAGGTTGGGTCCTTACTTCAGGAGAGGGAACTGACTTGCCTCAAGAGTGTTTTGTGCCTCGAGAAGGAACCAAGGAAGCAAAGGAGAATCGTCTACTGACCGTAAAATATCGGTCTTGAACGGTCTCAGATAGAGCGAAGCAAGAGAAGTATTACACATAAAAAGGTTTTACTATAACAGCAAATATATGCCCGCCCCATTTATACATTTATAAGGTCAATCCAAGTGTAACGGCAATCAACGGATCATAGATTCTCATCAGAGGTGCTACAGATTTTCACCCCGATTACCTAAGAAAAACTAAGGATTACTACTATACCCACAGTGTCATACATTGAAACTCCTATATACTACTTTAGTACTGAAGAAAGAAGCAAGTGGTGATTATGTAAGAGAATATTCACGGCATATTTCAACTGGGGAGGTTTTTTCACCCCCCCCCCCCACCTTTCATGTCAGACGGATTGGGTAAACACGGTGTGACGGGCAGTATATTTGACCAAAGATCGAGCTATTTATAGAAACTCTCAAGGTAACGGTCCTTCCCTATAAGAAATGAACGATATGTGGCAAGGAGGTGACAACAGAAAGTCTATACATTGGTAGTATATCTGAGAATATTTCTAAACAAGACGTACTACATACATTATGGGTATTACGCTAGCTATGTAACACTTTAATACCTAATATACTACATCTAGATATGGCTGTGTGTGTATTTGCGTTTGTAAATAAGAGTATACAATACACACATGAACATCGATTAGATATATGTATAATATATCATTATTCCGTGTTTCCTGTATAGATATATATTTTCTTGGAAATTCGAATAATTTTAAATTATTACAATACACAAAAGTGCATAAGTAATGATTTGAAACCAGAGAAAACATTTAGGGCTATAACATAGAAATAAACTGAAAGAAATGTTGCATGTTCTGAAGTCTATGTGGTAATAGCCTACTTTAAACAGTAAAAATCAGTTGTTTAAAGGTAACATGTCATTTTTCAATTATAAATAAAATATTGTACGTATTATCTAAATGAGTTTTCTCAAAAAATTGTTAACAAAAAACAAAGATAATAAAAGAAAAGTTTAGAGTTTCGCTTTGAGTGTAAATGTATTTAAAAAGCTCGGTCAACCTGAAATGCTTTACAAATTTTTTTTGTAACAGGTTATGGCCGAATAAAAAATGTATCTAAAAATATTAGAAAAGCCGATGAGACAAAAATTGATTAAAAATGAAACTTATTGTTATTTTTAAATTTTTGTCGCATTCAAACACCAAAAAGTATAGTTATAATTTTTTATTTAAACTGTCAAACCGAAAAATTAAGGAGAGCAACTACAATCAAATTTCAGAAGTAAACCGCCTGTGATATTGAAATGTTACGCGCCCAGTATATGCATGTCTGAGAATGTATAATCTAGACACAACGAACGAAATGGAACATTGAAGCATGTTACATGGCATGTCTATCGGGCTAAATATCATCAAGTGCAGTTAGATACCAAGGTCTCATTAATAGTCGGTCATGCAACTCCACGTCTCCTATAAAGGTGATTAGCCAGAAATAGAAAACAATTATCCATCCAATATATTATGAGCTTTTACCTTCTTCATTTAGGGTATTTATCATAGAGTAAGGATACACAGAGGTTCAACTTATTGATTTCAAATAAATCGCGCTGTAAATAGTCGTATACAAAAATCTTTTATTTTAATAAATTTGATGTAAAGTAGTATTACATATTTTTAAGAACAAATTGATATTTTCAGACAATTTTAACATACGTAACTTGTATATAATGAATAACTTATTGCCTGTATATCTTAAACTGTTTTACTAACTACATACACGATTTAATTGCTCTTAGTTTTTAAAACAATATTTTGCATAAGCTATCGGTAGGGAATTAGTAGTATTAAACTGCATACAGAATCACTAAGAGTTGAAACTCTGTCAATTATTACTCTATGGGAATTATAATATGTCAAAAGAAGTATAAAGTGTTATCTATAGCCATGACGCAATATTTAATGTTTTTAAATAACGTTATATTATTAAGATAATGTTAAAAATAGTCAATAATAAAAAATATTACAATTAAAAGTACATATTAACTGACAACAAATCATTTCATATCAATATACTGACTGCACAGTTAATGAAATATACTATCTAAATATCCTATGAAAAATAAGTATATAAAAACGTGTCATTAACTATATATAAAGTTTAATTATAAAAGACATTTTATTTGTTTCTAGATTTCTAATGATTACGTATACAGTAAACGCCGAATTTGAGCGTTTACATGGTTGGAATCTCCGAGTCTATAATGGCTTATTCGACG
>JAYRBW010064708.1:0-29193 GCA_036023295.1 Invenusta paracnida
GGACATTGGTCTTTTGAAATAATAACAATTGTAAGTTTAAGTAATGCTACTTCTGAATATATCCCCTTCCTATGTATGTATATCATACCTGCAAAATTTTACAAAAACCTGCAAAAGTCATGCAAAACCATTATGATAAGGTGGTCGACACCCTGTATTTCTTTTCTTTCACTTTCTTTACATTATTGTTAATCTTCGATTAATTAATCTATTTATTAAGCAATAGTTTGATTTTCAAATCTGTCTATCTCGTATATAAGTAATAACAATTCTACAACATTACTGGTATAATAATTATCCGATTAGTAGTTAATTGTCTAACTCATATAATGTCATTCCTTTTATCACCATTTCTGCCATGTTCCTGGTATCAAGGTGCTCATTATAAGTGTGTAATCCTACACATCCTAACACCCTACTCATCAAATTGAAGTTACATTTCTGCCATTTTCGTGTTATCATTGTGGCTCATTATTATTGGTGTATTGCAAAATTTGAGAAAATAGTAAAATATATTGTGAACCAGATTTGAAATATGTGCATGCGTATCATGGTGTTTTCTTCGCTTTTATTTTATTTTTTCTATTAATTAATTGTTTTGCTACATTTTGTTACCTTTAGTAGTTATAAGTTCTCAAGCTTTCAGATTAAAAGTTTCTATATAAAATATGATTATTTGATATATTTTCTCATTTAGGACTTAGAAACGAGTGAATGTTCCTCCCGAAGTGGGTACAGTCCCGAAGAAGTGACGGAATCCATAGACCACCCCGATGGTTATGACAAACGACGCACACCTTCCTCAACCCCCATTACAGCACCTCTAGCGGCTAACAAGCAGCTGCACTTCCAAAACACTCAGCAATTGGCATCTACTTCTCACGGTGGACATTCTGTGAGTATTGGACCGGCGGGTGATAGAGAAGCTGGTATCAACAATGACAATTCACCGGTAATTTCTAGACGAGAAGAAAGACTAGGAGTCGACTCAGCTGGTGGTGGAATCGTTTTGGGGAATGTCGCTCGACCACCAGCTCTTCAGGTAATTTTTTGTTATTAACTTAACCCCTTTTAAAATTGGTATTAGAACCTCTTCATTTTTATTGTTATGTCCTAGTTTTCAGTCTCTCAATATAAAAAGACATATTTGTGTTTAAATATTATAATGTATATAAATTAAATATAGGATCCGAAAGTACATTATTGCAAACGTTTCTCTTAGTATCATTGTAATAGCAGAGAAGGTCGCCAGCTCCCGTAAACTTAGTTGTCCAGTTTTATGTGCTCATATAGCCAGTCAAGCATATTTGTTTTTAAAGATTTTAAAAAGTAATCAAATGCTGGCACTCAAAGTTCCATATTACTATTGTAAATAGTATCTGTAAAGGTTGACTCAAGAGCGTAACCCTAAGTAGTCTCCGGAAGAGAAGCATTTAAAAAATTATTTGAAGTCAGAGGAATACATTTCAAGTACAGAAGTAAACAGTTTTAATTTTTTTATTGAGAGAAAAAATATGTTGCAGATATAGAGATGAATATTGATCTATATAGGGTATAGTAGCTCTAAGGTATTTTAGCATAGCTACAAGTATGTATAATTAATAATACATGGCACGCTAAAACAAAAAATTTGGAATTATTTATATAAATAATAATGATATTTCTAAATGTAGAAATCTATATTTAGCGGCTATTTTAAAGATATTTTGAGTTTATTTAATGTGTATATATAGATTATTTCTAGTCTTAGATCTAACCATGCTCCTTAAAAAAGTCGATTATTGCTAATATATTTTATTTTTAATAATTTATCTAGATATATCACCCCCTCTTTCGTTATTTACTTTAGACATTATTACCTAATCATTTTTTTTATTATTTGTCCGCAAGCCTAAATCTTTTTAAGTGATGCTTTACATTATTACTTTATTTTGCTATTAGGAGGAACTAAATCAATGGCTCATGGTTAACAGGAATCTACGTCAGTTTGGACTCAATGCAATCACATTCGCGAACCCACATGATTTTCATGGGAAATCTGGTAAGAAAACCATCTAAAAATATACTGTCTTTACTATTTCAAGTATATGTCAATACGCCTATTACACTCTTGTGATTGGAGTTATATTCCTGAAAGTATTGGCAATTTAAATACATATATATATATATATGAATCAAAGTCAACTCATAAAGGTTCCAACCATTATAGAAGTAACAGTTTATTTTTTAGAGGCAAACTATATTTGTTAACACATATTATAGATGACGAAGTATTTCGTATATTTCAATATACTGAACAGAGCAAGTGCACGCATGCTATTTCTCTATTGCTAAACATATTCATTGTGTTATCTTGAATCTACATTTTTATATCATCAAATGAGTTGACGGAAGTTTGCAGGATCTCATGCAACTTATTCTGGATTTATGTTGTCTACAATTTATAAACAAAATGAATAACCTTTCCTGTTCTAAATGAAATTCAAAGGTTTAAATCTTGTGTATGTAGGTAGTAAATATAGCATTGTATTACTAATTAGATTTGTTTGGTCTTATTTCAACCCGGTGTATTTAAGGTTAATTATTTCGCGTGAATGTCGTGAACATTTGTTTGCATTTTGTCTTCACTTTTTAAAATGGGGAACTATATATTTTGCCTGTTGCTTACAAATATATAAGGAACTGAAAGTAAAGAAATATTCTGAGAAAAACAATTAATAATCTTTAAATCTTTTTAACCGTCAATACATATTAATTGACAATTTTAGTTATATCACCTTAATTTTACTCTTAGTTTGGAAGTATGGCGGTGTGTTTCAATAACGTTTCCAAATCGTAAGCGATCACTGAAAGTATTAAACACCATTATTTTTCATTGTATATCATGGGATAATTTTGTTATTTAGTAAATTATTTTACTCTGCTTATTGTGTTAGATCAATAATAAGATCTTTAATATACATATTTAAAATAAACCATTAAAAATCAATTATGGAGGAGTCAACCTTTTTATTTTATAAGTTTACAGCGCTTTTTATTAGTTCTCGATTAGATTTAGTGTATAAGTTCACCCATTATCTGTCTCTATTAGGCTGCTGTTCTGCCCATGTTATACTCTATTAATTGCCTTGTGTTTAGAAATCCTGTGTCTGGACGTGCAGAAGTCCGGTGATCTTCGGCAGATTGTGGCCACACTAATGGGCGACTGTGAACGACGCCAAACTCTTGTACGAGACCTCATTGAGTCCAATAATGCACTCAAGTACGAAAAACTAACAAAATTATTTATTCAGTTACAAAGAAATTATACTGTTATTGTTATACTTATTGTTTTGTCATAAAAATAAGTTCTTACAAAAAGTCATCAAAATATTTTGATTCTTAATATTATAATTTTGTAATTATTTGATGCATAAAATTGTTGTAGATTAGGCAATAATGATGTCTAATAATCTAAAATTTAACATAAGTTAACTAATATTAGACCTTTTTTATTTCACTGTGACAATTTTATTTATGATTTGTTAATGTTATAACTTTTGTTATACCATTAATATAAAATGATATGCAGCAAGTCAATTACAACACATTTCTGTAATTCCATTCTTGCTATTTAAACATCAATGTATATAATATATATATGGAATATACATATTATGTATATTGCATTTAATTATTCCCCTTTTTGTTTAGATTATATATTATACAATAGTGTTCATCAATATTTATCATGCTTGTATTTTTGACTAAATTTGACTCTTTAACTTATTCATATATTTAGATCGGAGCTCCGCAATCAGCAATCAACAGCCAATAGTTACGAAGAGCGGGCTAAAGATTTAAAAAATATGCTGGAATCGGCAAAAAACAAAATTCAAGTGCTTTTAAATTTTATACTGTCCTCACTTTCAGTTAGTTTTCATATTATTTTAATATCAATAATTCTAATGCTATAAAAGAATGATAAAGATCCATTAGCGCATAAAGCTATGTAATGCTGAGAAGCATTAAAACTAACAATGGGATCTTTACATTAGATTATTGATTTTGGCGACTTTGATAATTTTATTGCAACGAGGATATACGATATGGTATATAGTATAATAGTAACGAAAGAAATAACAATAGATAGAAAAGTACCTGAATGTAGATTGTGTGAAGGGATTTTATCTCGTGTATCATCTCTGATATGAATTGTTATTCAACATCGTGAATAAACTATATATTACGATATATTCTATTGTTCATTAATCATTTTATCCTTATTCATAAAATATTCGTATATTTTTGTAGAATTTTGTATAAAAACTTGCATATGCATTTTAATAATTGAAATGTTTTATTCGTCTGCTAGATATATAATATTGTGCACATACCGAAATATATGTATATATTGTTTCTATAATTTAGTTTTTGACATAATTATATTTAATATCCGTATTATAACAAAAAAATTACAAAATATTTCACGGAGACATTTGCATCGTGATTCCTTCCTTAACTTGGTCCTGGATGTACGATTTATAAACATGAATGTATGAAATATATTTCAATGTTCGTGCACTCAAAAGCTTCTTAATGACGTTTTAGAAAGTAATCAAATGCTGGCACTCGAAGTTCCAAATTACTCAAAATCGAAAGTTAGATTTAGATTTGTTAGCGTTTTATAATTGAAGTTATTGCCTGATTCCTTAAAAATATTTTGTTATATTTCTAACTATAATTTAATTAATTATGTTATCTTTATTTGTATTTACATAATTTGAATTAACAAACTGTACACAACAAATAGTTCATTTATTTCTAATATTAGCTTAAAGGTTTAGTTTCTGTCTATTGTTATCTTGTCATTTTTATTGAACTCGTTTAAGAAGTTGTCAAAGAATGTATTGTAATTTCTATACTTCATTATAAGGTATTATTTGTTAAATTGCCTTTGTCGTGCTTGGTGATGTTTATAAGTATGGTGTCTTTTTCAGTTACCGTAATGTTATATAGACCTCTTCAACTTAATAAATTCTATTCTTGAGTGTTTTGTTTAGTCTGATTTAATTTCATTTTAAACGATGGAAAGACATTTTTGCATACTATAATTGACGATATTTTAAGAGGTTGGTCATTGATTAATTGGAGTGTCAAGAAAACTAACTCTTTCGTTGTCATCAATTAGGCCAACATTCATAAGTTCTGTAACTAGGTAATACTGTTGTTAACTACAATTAGTATTCTGAAGTAGAACTTAATATTATACCTTATGCACATGGCTTTGTTTACAAAAATATTTGAGTTAAAAAATTTGTATATTTGCATTGTAGTTTGAACTGTATATTTTATGTTTGATATGTAAATAGATATTAACGCTTCAATTTCTTCCTCTTGATAAATAGGAATTAAAGGAAGAGAAATTACTTCAAGGAAAGTGTACAGATACCGAAGGTGAACGTCTGAAGACAACTAAATCACTTCTTAATGTAAGACCCAATAGTTAAAACTAAATATACTAACTAAACTGTTACTTACATTAGAAATAATAATCTTCAAATATTTCGTTGTTAACATAATAAAGTCGATATATTATAAACAGTACATTTCAGTTTATATACTAGTCTTATTATACTGTTATGTTAATAAAATTATCTTAAATTCTTCGCATTTTAACAACTATTTGCCATTAAAATATTTAACAAGTTGTGAAATCTAAAATCAAATAAATATAATACATCTTAAATGCTCTCAATATGCAGATTTGAGAAATATAAGTATGTACATGTATTAGCTTATTTATTATAGTGTAAAAGTTATTAATTACATTTTTTATTTCTTGTTCATTGGTTTACTCATTATAATTTAACCTAGGTTTCTCACCTTTTTATTTTAGGATCGTCTTCACAAAATGGAGCATAAGTGTCGCTCACAAGAGGAGGAAATAATAAGACTCCATCATAGATTGACTAAATTGACAAGAGATGTAAGCCAACTATATATTTATCCTGCGATATTTTTCATTGATTTTTTCTCGTTTGTCGTTAGTGCATGTACCGGAATAAACGGATTTTTATAGTAAAATAATGTTTTAAAATTAAAAACATTAAAAATGTATTGTTTTAGTGCAATTACACATATATATATATATTATATAAACAATTTTTTATATCCTGACAAAATAATAATAGATTAACAAATCAACTACCTATACTGTACTATGTACATACTTTAGGATGAAGAACGAATTATAAGGCAACAAGATATTTTCAAAGCATTGAAGAAACGCAACTCCTCGAAATATTCTGCTCCCGATGATAAGTAAGCTTTCGACCTAGTGTATGAAAATATACTTTCACCTTTACTTCATTTTCCCAAATTTCATTATTTAAGTACTATTTTGTTCACATCATCTGAATATCAAAATATGCATTCTGAAATTAAATCTATTTAACTGTTTCTATTTTTATTTTAGTAGTAAATTATGAACAAAGCATATTTTATTAGCCCTACTATTATAATTATTTTATTCATTAAAACGCCAAAAACAAAATTTATATTGTAACCTCGTAGTTTTAAATAGATATTTTAAATAATTAAATACATAATGTCGTTTTTGCGTTTTAGCGAAACTTTTTTTACTAGTACGACAGTTTTTTATACGAATAATATTATATTATATGCGTTATTACTTTTTGTGTATCGTTTTTTTAATAACTTTACTTTATGTCTCGCTATAAGTTTTATTGGTTGAAAGTTGTCTACTTTACCCTAAACGTCTCTTTGTCTATACCTATACTCATCTGCCTCTCCATCCTACAGACTGCTTGACATAATCGACTCCTACGAACGACAAGTGAACGACCTTCGCCGTCAACTAGGAGTGCTAGACCAACTCAATGGAAGTAGAGAACAACAGAACGGAACTCATTCTGGTGGTTATCACGAGGAAATGTCTGCATTTCAACAAAGTGGTAGTCAGGCAAAGTTGGTGAAGGTCAGTCAAGTGTAGTAAAGATGATGTTGGATTTAAATACGTTTAATCATGACAATAGTTCATCGGTAATTGTATCAATTTAAGTCAAGGCATAGTTTATTTCATTCTGATATACATACATACAAATAAGTAATAATTTATATTTTATTTAAATAATACCTTCAGTTTTTGAAGTGAGTTTACATTTGCAATGGTTTAATGCTTTAAGATTTTACTCAGTTTGTATAATTGTTTAATTTTGTACTCGTATATTTTAAATTAAAATTAACGAATAAATCATTTTTGGTAAGTAGTTAAGGTTAATTACTTATATTTATAAATAGTTAAAATTAATAAAAGTTATACAGAACAGTATTTTGATTCAGTATTACGAATGAATTTGTTTACTTATATAATATAAGATGTCCTGAAAAAGTCGTTTTTTTATATTCATAAATACTATTGTTTACTGTACTAAGCACGCACAAGATGAATAGTAGAGATCGTTCAAGGTAATGATCGGGCCAGCGGTTGCCAGCACAGTTCACCAGATGATCAGTCAGAGTTTGCCCTGACCAGACAGTGTGATAGCCAAATAGACCCTTGACAACATCAAAAGCAAAGTCCGACTCGGCAGTATGAAGTTTTGTTTGAAACGTTTATCAAGAGATGCAGGGAGAAGCCACCTTACTCTCCCAACTTGAACTTGTAGGATGGCGTACATCTTTCAAGGTTTTCAAAAACATAGAGAGTATTAGCGTAGAGACAGTAAAGAAGCAGTGTTACTTTTTATAACTTTAAAGAAATTCGATGTGTATACAGTTCAACTTCCTAAGATTTTTTTGCAGCTGAGAAATTATTAAAAACGAAATTTTTGCTGAAATATTGCACAAGATTTGTACAAATGTAATAAAACTCAATAAAATTTCTTTGGAGTAACTATGAACAATACCTATACGTTCGTATACATTTAAAATGCATACATATTATATTGCCTAGCCTTATAAGAATATAATTCATATGTATTTTTTAAAACTAAAATTTTACCACACAAATTCTACGTGCATATTTGTGACTATAATATTTTATTATTTTAATTTCCCTCTCAGCACTTACAATCCCAGTTACAAGAAGCAGTTGCTTTGGTCCGAAAACTGGAAGACGACTGTGACATTCTCAGACTGGATATGGATTCTAGGTAAATCTTATGCGCGGTTATATATCTTAACTGCTATCTAATATTAAATTATATAAAGCCTGCTGTTGTGTGTATGTATTATGTATTATATAGCAGTATAGTAGTACGTTTTAATACATAATATAAGCACATCGTATGATATTTAACTTACTTAATTGCTTTGTATTTTTTAAATAGTATTAACTCTTCTTTTTCAGACCTTCATTAAAAGAACACCAAACGGTTATCTTGAAACTGAAGAAATGCGAAAAAGTTCTTCGTATTCATAACATTAGGTTTGTTCAAACATTTTTAATAAGTAATATTCATATGATTTATTTTATTTATTTAAACTTACATATTTATTTACATATCAATTGTTTGAGTTCTTTTTCAAATTGACATCATTAAAAATTAAATATCACTTTTCATTTATATTTTTCAATTACTAAAACATTTTTCAATGTTTTTATAAAAGAGAAAATGTTCAGATATATTTAAAATATATATATATCATCATATAATTAAGAGGATATTAGTTTACTGAAAACAAATATACATTGTCAAACCAATTTAATAACTTATAGCTTATAATTATAAAAACAAGAAATTTAGCTATTTGATAATTATTGGTTTTAAAGTCGTTCATTAATTTTGTAATATTTTAGATAGGACACTTTTTTTGTAAATAGTTTTTTTTATAAAAAAAATGTTTTAAAACATGTAAATTTACAACATTATATCATGGGAAATGCTTTTATCGTGCTCGTTGCTTGCGTAAACGAGAAATAAATAATATTAAAATTAGATTAAAAAAACTAATCTGTCTCATAAATTTTACATGTATGCACAATCAACTATAGCTATATCAGCAATCTAAAAGGAATTTGAAATGTGGGTAAATTTGGAAATTCTGCGAGCTATAGGTAGCATTTTATCTGCTTTTTCCATTCTGTACATTCTGTTTATATAGATTATCTACGAGTATAATAGATATTGTTACTATTTGTATTCACTAATTATATTATAAATCGTACAAATAAAGAAAAACATTTGAATAAGCGATGAAATGGTGGGCCTCGAAGTTTTCGATAAACCTTTTATAGATCTAGTTGAATATATCTAAATTCAATATCATTGATTTATCTTCAATAATAATCAACTATCTCGGGCTTTAATAAAATTAGATAGGTATAAATAGAATAGATTATAGTTTTAAAGGTTAGAAATATGTGACTTAACAGTGTTTTTTAAAACTGTTATATATATTTACGATGCTTTATGTAAATTTTGTAATAATCGTTTAATATTTTAAAACTTGCTACCCGTTATGTTTCAGTGTTAAACGAGAGTTGGCAGCCGCAAGCAATCTCAACTCCCAGACATCTACACCACGACCCTCTTCAGCCGCCAGCAGTGGACGTCACAGCCAGTTATCGAGGTCTGTAGGACATGGAAGCGAACAGAGCAAATGGTCAAACAGTCAAAGGGTCTACAGCACCGCGCTTGGGGATCTGGATCTTCTCCCACTGAGCCAGTGTCGTCATTTCCTCATAACACTTCTAGGGGTGATGGACTGTAATGACTTGGACTTACTGGTGGCACGGTGTCGGCAGGCAAAACGGATGGCTGACGATTATCCCTGTTTAACTGCGGTGAGAGTTGGCAGGTTCCTATTGAAATCATACCTGCATGTATTAATAAAAATGTGACATGTTGTTGTAGGAATTTTGGCATGTTGATTTCAAGGTTACTACTTGATTTTAAATTATTTAATTTTTCTGGCATGCCCTAAACGTTTATAATTACATTAGCAGTAGTACTAATAACCACTTGTTTTATTAGACCTTCATTTCACTTTATCGTTGCTTATTTAACTATATTTTATGTGTTTTCAGCTGACGAGAATCAATAAGCTCGTAAACAGTTTTCATGTATTTATTAAATAGTATATACTCGTATTTGTAGCTTGGGCAACAAAATCGTAACGCAATAGTTTTAAACTAAAACGTCATTTTATATCCTGGATAAGTTATATTATCATTTATAATTATTTTATCTGATGTTTACGATAAATTTTGCTCTACATATGGTACGGTATGTATCTACTTCTAAATGAACCCCTTAAACTGCCTTATTATAGATATGTATTACGAATGTTATTCACTCAATTACATACTACTTCAGCTGCTACACACGATCGAACAGTTGACTACTTCCTCCAACGCGCCGCCTCTTCCACCCGGCTATCTCCAAGACGACGAATCGCCACCTACTGCTACAAACAACGAAGAAAGATTTGAAGGAAACGATAAAGATGAAGAAATGCTTCCTGGACATGGAACAACATCATCCTCGTCTACGGCAGCTCGTCTTATACCCACACTGGACTTTTGGCTGGATCAGCTGTCAGTAGTGGGTGAAGTAAAGTCCCTTTTGAGCCAGTTTCATCGAGAGATGTTTCCATGGAAACCGCCTCTCGCTCTAGGCGGTCCAGCAGGTGACTTGCACGCGGTATGCGCTGCTCTGGATTCTATGCTCAGTCCAACAATTGAAGAGGTAGAGGAAGAGGGGCCAATTCAGGCTGATGTGGCCCGTGGGTTGGTGGTCCACTTTCAGCGGCTGTTCGACTGTCCGCGGATCCAGGGAGTGTATCCGAGCATAAATCAAGCCTACACACGCCTTGCGGAAATGGAGAATATAATCGGCACGATCAGGACTGTCCTTGGTTTAGGTGGGTTAGGGAAGCTGTTGCCTAAGTCTCACCATTTTAATATTTCTTTCGTAAAATCGCAACATCATAAGATCAATATTTTGATTTAAAAGTCAAGATTTTACAATCAAAAATTAAAAACTTACGTCTATTAATTTTTATTGATTAATATTTTTATCATATTTATTCTTCAATTTATTCCTTGCGGTTTCAAAACTTATCATTAATAATTTAGTAAGAAAAGTTGTAGGGCTTATCGATTATGTTACAAGCCAATTTGATCGTTTATATCACGGAAAATATGTCAAATATGTTATTTATTATATTATTGATTTCAATATATTATTATACTATTAATTGTTACAAATGTTTTAAATATTAAAAGCATATGAAAGCCTTTTTGTAAATTGTTGAACATAATGCAGACTTACATTGTGACAGACAGGAAATTATAAAATATATTCATATATGTATTATAAATCTCTTGTTTATCCTCTTTTTAATATTTTTCTTACAATAATGAAATTCAATTTTGTAGATGTTTTTAGTCGAAATTTCTTTTTACATTTGCTTTATGACCAGACACTACTGCATTTATTTATAAATATATCTATCTAATTCTTTTCTCTGATTTTTACTTTTTTTACTGCCTGTATTGAGATAAAATGTTTAGCTATATTACATGCACTAATTCTTCTGATGTGAACAGACGAATCCACCGTGGCGTCCGGTCTTGTCGACGCTGTCCAGGATCTCTGCAACCTCCACCGGAATGCCACAGAAAACCAACTTAAGCAAGTCCTAAATCCCGAGGAGTTGGAAGCTCTACTCACGAAATTAGAAGAGTATGAAGGCTTCTTTCCCACCTTTAGCACTCTTGTTGAAGAGATCATGGATATTCTGGGTAAGCTGGTAACTTTGGCGTTGTCGATTGGTTCTAACTAGATATACAATAGAATGGATTGTTGTTTTAAAGGGGGGAAACAGGTGACTTAATAAAATGTAGAACACTTCATTACAGTCTAAAGGTGGAAAGTTTCAACCCCGGTTTTAAACATTTTTCAGCTGTATAAGTCGAATACAAAATAACAAGTCAAATGGTAACTATTTTATATGTAATTTTCAATTTGTACACTTTTTATAGTTTTATATTCACTGGGATAAAAATTTCATATATTTCAATTAATACTATTTTGTTTAATCATAGTTGTTATTAAAAAACACGACATAGTTTTATTTCATATTTTTAATTATTTTAATTGCAAACAGCAAGGCGACTTATGAATAAAACGTAGCAAATACTTTCACTACCATTTTCAAAACGTATGCTTTTATTATTTATATCTTATTGAAACATTTACTTCATAAATTGGTAGTAAAATAGTTTCTACCTTTTATTCATACTTTTATGTCATGTCTAATTATTTTTACCGGTTTATAGCAAAAGGAAACGTTTATTATATTAATTGAAATTATTATTCAATCTGTTAATATAGATGATTTTCAAAATGCACTATACAAATATGTAAATTCTATTTTTTTTTTTTTTTTTTTTTCAGAAATTACTCGTATTGACAAAGTGATTCCCACACTACAATCCCTAAAACGCCTCTCAATCGTAAATGATTCAGGAAAGTGATCGCCTTTTATTATCCTGATATCAAATTATATCAGTATACAAATTAAATGCATTAATTTACACTTAATACCATTTTTCATAAAAACTATTTATATTACCTGTACTATTTTCCTACATTACTTATTAATTATTATCCGTTATTATTACTTATATTCCTCATATTCCTTGCTGTGCAATCTGCTGTATGTATATATTTTTAAATATAATTTTATCAGACATATTACACTCGATTTTTAACGTTTTATAATTTATACATAATATACATATATATAATGTGTGTCATAAGTAGCCCAAATTATAATAATGAATAATTGTGTCATACGTCTACTTTATTTTAGTGTTTCATATACTACCTATATAATCTTCAACAAAAAGCACTATTTTAAAATTTATTATAAACCTGTAATAATTTATGTTAATACCATTTTCAAATAATTTTTACTTTAATAAAAGTCTTCCAACTTTTTATTTGTACAGTGCTGTAAAAATAACTATATTTGGAAATATTAAATTTACACATTATTTTTAACAATCTATTAAAATTTAATTTGTTACAAAATTATTTATAATTAGTTGACTAATATATTTGTCAAGGAATACTTAAAATACATGCTTAAAGTAGAACCTTATATTTGTATTTTGAGTTCACATTTGAACAAAATTGTAATTTTAAAAGTATATATATAGTTTGTTATATAGAATATCTGTATATATACCTATCTTAGCAAAATAACTTTTCGTAATACTTCAGTATATACATAGATATAACATAAATCAAAATAGATTCATATTTTAACTAGTAGTACATTTTTACATGTAAGATAATGGAGATATGCTATTTCAAGCTTATACCTTCATTTTGTATTAATATTACTGATACTTTTAACGCTTTGTTAAATTAAAATATTTTCAAACCTTATTTTAATAAGATGCATTTATATTAATTATTGTAGTTAATCATGTTTAACAAAACAATTTGTAATACAACTTACTAGGTAAAATTCTTTGTATTATTTATATACCGTTTCTCTGCATTCAGATCCTAACACAGCTCCAACTTTATTTCTAGAACCATTTGGCCTAAAATTCGTTTATTATAATAGCTTAAAATAAAGCTAATAAAATTAATATATCATATATACGTAGGTATATAATTCAAATTTTATAAAAATTACCTGTATGCGTGTATATTTGCATATTTTAATTTGGAAAGTAACAAAATATCAGAGATATCTGAGATATCGCAGCATCAGATTGAATATCATTAAATCAAAAGCAGGCAATGCTGTGTAAATTAAGAATAATTTTGACAAAACAATAGAAAAAACCTCCTCATTAAAGTTAAGAAGTAAAATGATACAGAGCTGCAAATGCAAAATAAAAGACAATTTTACAATCAATTAAACTGAACCATCACAAAATACAGGATTTAGAATTATGTGAAAAATTAAAAAGAACAAGGAAAAGAAAATTAAGACAAACAAACTTAGAAAATTAGTCCCGCATGAATAAGTAAAAAAGGGAGTTTTTTATTGAATATCATTTTATTACTTTAAGTGGCTTTTTTACTTATTCATTCATAAAAGTGAACAGTACTTTTTCTTTCATTATCATAGTCCCGCATGTTTAGGAGGTTTCGATTTGATTGTTAATCGTCGGCCTCCGTGATTATGGCTTCTCTGCAGTGCAGGCCCACTATGTTTCTGTAGACCTGTTTCATGTATGTAGCTTGCAAGCTACATATAAGCTTCATATATCACCATAAAGAAATATACAAGACTGACTTCACTTTCAGTATCATCACTAGTTATATTTTATATACCCATTTTTCATTCTTGAATTTAAGCTTTGTTTGTAATAGCTATTTTGTTTACATTTTTATTTACGCAACTCGAAAGTGTAACATGACAACTTGAGTTTCGCTTCTTTAAATAAATATTTTCAATTTTATTACATAATGGCTTATAGCCTTTCACCAACTAATTCTATTAAATGTAAATTGGAAGATGATTTAAAAGGCAGTGTTGATTTTGACTTCTTTGCTACAGAAGGGGATGCAGCTGTTTCCAGCAATAATAATGCAATGCCAATGGCAATATTACAAAATGTGGAAAATCAAAAAAGTAAAGAAGATTTCCAAAAAATAAAAAATATATCTCCCAAGTATGTATATCTTTTTCGAATATTTATAAAAATAGTATACTAGAGAGAAAAATGTTGATGGGCATATTTTCTATTGTACATGTTTGTTTATTGACAGATCAGGAGGTTACCTATCTATTAGTATTGTCAAAATAATATAAATTTCTTTGGACTTGGTTATATCCCAGTTTCTCGCATTAAATTATTTTTTGATTTCTTTTTTCATTTATATATTTACATAAATATATATGTAAATATATATACATTAAATATATATTATATTATATTAATATATAAATATAATACAATAGGTAATCTCCAAGTTTCCCACCTTAATTTATTTTTGCTTTTTTTTACAGGTTTTTTTCAATTTTTTTATTTATTTTTTTAATGTATTTTTCTAACAGTTTTTTGTACAATCAGTACACATGAACAGATTAAAAGGCAGCTGGGGACTGTGTAAAATCAAGTTCTGTGCAATATGAGGACCCAGCAAGACACTCTTCCTTACCCATCTCCAGGAGTTTCTCTGGTGCCACATTATACAGACAAACTTTTTCGGAAATATCCTGTATTGGATTAGACATTATTGCAACTTCTGATTTGTTATTTGTTACTTGTTACTTATGATTCATATATAATGTTAATTGTGATTTATGTATAATGTTTCTTGTTGTAATGCTTATTAACACTAATGGATATTTATGTTTTTCAGTATAAAAAAAAAATTGAAAATAATTTAATATGGGAAACTTGGAGATTACCATATAATATATACCCATATACACTAATAAAAGCTGGTGGCCACTTGCAGCTGCAACCACACCACAATTATCAAAAATCTCCCCAATTATAAAGGTTAGAAAAATAATTTAATGCGGGAAACTGAGATATTACCATTACTTTTACCATTATAAAATTTATTTTATAGTTTTTTATACCACATTTATATTTATAAAACCAACTAAATACCTTAACTATAGACATACTATAGTATTTAAATAATAATTATTCATAATAATATAGAACAATTTATAATTTTAATTAAATTTTTATAAAATCTTTCATTTTAGTTTTGAAGGAAACACTTTATTCCTCTATATGTGTTTCTTAACATTAAAAATAAATCCTATAATTCATATTCTAGATAAGTTATCTTTAGAATTTGATAATTAGATTTAGACCATTTTTACCATTTTTACCATTTATCTTTAGAATTTTCTAATCATAACAAGATGAAGATTATTTTATAGCATACTTTTAATAAAGTCAATTTTAATATAAAACCAAATAGATATATTATTATATAACTCTTTTGCAATTATTATATAAGTAGGTATGTAATAACAGCATAAATCAGTTTAAGGCATATTATCCAACTAATATTAATAGTGTCAATCATATGAGTGCTTATTAAAGCAGGCTAGGATAATGTTTTTCTAAATGAGTAAGACTGTTCTATAGAGATAGACAATCAATAAAATTGTCACATTCTCCATGTACTGTAGATAAGAAGAAGAGAGAGAATTAAAATAGTCAGTAAACCTTCCATGACATTCAATGACTTACTAACAGTAGCAAAGCATTGATTCCAGGTGATTTTTTAGGTAGATTGTTAGGAATAATTAGGAAGATCTTGCTATTTATCTGTCAAAAAATATTCCTAAAAGGTACATGACAACTTCTGTCATTTGGGAATAAGGTCCTTCAAGCTTCAAACTTGATTTCTCCAAATATTTTAAGGAATAAAAAGATTGAAAAATGATCTGATATCATTTTTTAGGTTATTCTGTATCTGGTTAAAAGGAACATAACAGGGCCATTGAAATTGAAATTAGTTTACTCCAATCTCAAGAAGCAATGCTTGTAAGTGCTATAATAGAAGATTATTGGAGAAATATTTCTGAATCAGAATCCTTTATCCATATTTTTAACTTTTTCAGAGCATATTTAATATGACAATGCAGAAATGAAATGGCTTTTTAGCAATCTTCCAGATATGCTAATTAAAAAACAACATATTAAGTCCAGAATGATTAAAGTCTCTAGTTGTTTCAAAGTCTGTTTTATTAGCCAATAGATAAAATGCTGCCTCTATTCCTATCACCCATAAATTACTTGCTTTAGCAGCTGATACATATGCCTTAAGTAGTAAAATACATCTAATATTGAGAAAGAAATCAAGAAAACACAAATAGAATAAATTGAGACTAACCTTTGTCAGAAAATTGCAAAAAGTTTAACCATCAAGAAAATATCAACATTGTCAGCTACTTCTGACAAAATAGGAAAATAGATGTTAAATGTTTTGAGCACAGAAAACATTTACAGGGATTGATTGAAAAATCAACTAAATAGGCTGTGAGCTCTAATAACAATCATTATTGATTATTTGAAGAGTAGGAAATGTTACAAAAAATATAAGGCTTCTTAAATGCTAAAAAATAAAGTGAGTAAGAAGGTCCATTGCAACTTTTTCAAATTTTTGTGTTTAATTTTTAGTCATTAGGGCTAGTATTGTACATATATCTACAATATACTATATATACAGGGTGGCACATTAATTGTTGTACTAATATTGTATTATACACCCTTATTTGCATTTCTATGTTTAAATTTAAATTAAGATCTCTGCGTTGAATTATGGATAGCCTAGTCCTAAAATCATATTGTCTCAGACAACTTCACTGCCTGAATGAAGATGATGGTGATAGATTCTCACAATACTGCAAGGGGTTTCTGGAGAATTACAAGGAAGACCCAGTTATTGTTGACACAATAATTTGAACCAATGAAGCTTGCTTTAAGCTCAATGGTAAATTGTCATAATTGTGTTTATTGGTCCAAATCCAATCCTCACACAATCTTATCACAGGAGTTAAATCTACCAGGAATAACAGTATGGATAAAAATTACCAGAATGATGCACCCTATTTAGCCCTATCCATTGCAGGGTTTTTTGTGTTTTCATATGTCACCTCCCTATAATTTTCAAACTTCCTAGTAGAGTAAAGTTTTGAAATGTTCCATGTTGTTAAACCATTTTTTGTAACAAGCTTATTCCATTTATAATAAATCCATGTTTTAAAAAATACAACTTTTTATGAAAATGATAATATTTCATATGTAGAACAGCTTTTTTTCCTGTTGCTTATGGGCTGCAAGTAGTGATATTTAAGAAGTCTTAATGATATTTGTAAATTTTACTGCAAAAATAGAGGTGATAAATATTGTTAAATCTACTCATACTAGTCTGATCTTTATTTAGAAAATTATCAAGCACATACCTATGATGGTACTATAGGCATCAATACTACATGGCACAAAGTCATAAATAAAATAATGTTATCCAAAAGCCATATATATTTACTGTGTATGTTATTATTTAAACATAATGCTAAGGAAATATTCTCTGAATCAAATTATTTAAAACATGATAGGAAGGTTAAAAAGTTGTTATATTTACCAAAGATATATTTAAACTTTTTCAAAAATCTACCTAAACTACAAGAAATATAATTATTAAAAATATATTTAATGATATCCATTCAGTAACAATGCTTTACAGGTATTCAAAGTTTTATGACTATTAACTACATATAGCCCCTATGTTTTGTGGCTATTAAGTAATCACCCACTCCACCAACTACATCAACAAATTATAATACTAATATTTCATCTAATACTATGCTCTCCATATAGTAATCATCTAATTTCAATATATTGTCATACTAATTATAAAAAATATATCATGGTTTGCGCCAAGCATTGAGTTGCAGCTTTCAATGCTGCAATAAAAATATTTTGTATGTGTATTTATGCATCTCAGTGGTTAAATCAATGACATTTACTCCTTATAAAGAATAACCAGTGGTATCAAGAAGCATTAACATTAGCCATGTTACCCACTCGATTATGAGTTTCCCTACTTGTTGTGGTAATAAATATACTTATACTTACCAATATTGTGGTAATGCCTTCTTTCATCATAGATATGCTAAGCTTTAACACCAAAACTACACCACTATTGATTCTACAAATATTGACCACACATTTCAAATGTCATTTCTTATCTGAGTGAACTAATATTCCAATTTGATGGGAAATCTCATACATTTTTCTCTAAAAGTTATAAAAAAACTCATCTTCAAATACAATAAATATTTGTCTTTAGCTATTGATATTTACTTGAAGTTAGTGTGGCAACTAATGTGGAAAACTTTTCACCATCTCTTCCCTATACAGCTATATCAACAGTAAAAATGTGCAATCAATTTAACTTCCACATCTTTTCATTGTACTCAAGAATGTATACACAATTGGAGTAACAAGCAATTACTGCAAATGCAATTTGTGTTCAACCAGCTGCATTTGAACCAGCCATATATTTTTGTATTAGTTTAATGTTAATTTTTTTATTTTAAATCCACATAACAGATATCATTCAACATGTAGTAATAGATATTCAAAGATGTTTAAAGATATTCAATTACTTTTCAAGATTAACTACAAATTAATATATTTTGGATTTACTATAAATATTAACTTTTTGCTTCATATTATATAAAGATTATGCTATTTATAATTAAAATTTAATTTGCCATCATTTAATCATCAAAATTTTGTTCTCTAACTCTATTAAATTATACATTGAATATTAAATGGTTATTTCCTTATGCCTAACAACATTTTATTCTTATATCAAAGATATTAATATCTAAGTATACTTTTTATATTCTTCAAGTTCAATATTTTAAAAGTTAACTATATAAATTAATATGATTATAGACTTTTAAACATAAATACATTTCTAATACATATACATAAATGAATGTATAAGGAAAATTTGTTATTAGAAATTCTTGACAATGAAGAATTATTTTATGAGAGAATGCATTCTCATCATAATTTCTTGTAAACATGTATTCTTCTTATTGTTTTGTTTAGTTTATGTGTTGCTATAAATAGTCAAATATTATGAAGACATAAGGATTAATAAACATAATGACAGTGTATAATTTATAATATGCAATCCTACTCATATGTTCTCAGTTCCATTAATTTTATTTATGACTAATAAATAAAATATCAAAACAATTTTTCATGGAAAAAAATCAAAATTTCACCTAATATCTTAAAATACAAAAAATTCATTGAAATGAATATTTAATTTTAAAAATGTTAAAGATAAATAAATGTTAGATTTTGATTAAAATACTTTAAAATATGATATATAATTGCAAAATAATATGACATGCATGGTTATACATTGTTTTCTTAAATAAACATTTAAATTGTGTCAATTTTTTACAGTAAATTAAAAATATTCTGTAAACTTAAATAAAATTTATGTTCGATTTTTATGCTCATACAGTTTTTATTTTATATATATAATTGCTATCAATTTACAACTTTTGCAATTTATTTACTATAATAGGAGTTTCAGTAGTAGTGATATATATCAATAGAAACAATTTTAAAATAATTACAAATTTTACTACATAGTATTTTGAAAGATGTTCAATAACTGAATCTTTTTTTTTATTGAATAATAGTAGTAATTATTATTATAATAGTTAGATTAGTTAATAATCAATAAAACTCAATTAAAATTATATTTCATGAAAATATATATCTAGGAATCGCGATAACTCACTAACAAAATTAATATATGGTGGTTAAAACACATATTTATGAGGAAATATACATAGTACATTTAATAGAAACAGGAATTTGATATTTTATATCTAAACAAAAAATGTAATTAATTTAGTTAGTATATGAATAAGATATACATCAATTTGTTACATAGTTTGTATTTATTTCTGGCATTTTTTTTGTTTAGTGATCTTGTTATAATATTATTCATTTAATTACCTTTATATCTAAATATAATGTAAATATATAGTTGTATTACCAATATATAGTATGTTTCTTTAGTCAGCTATTGTAAAAAATATAATTTTATATTAAATCGTCTTTTAATAATAACAAAATTGTCTTTGAATACATAATATATTAAGTAGCTTATATTCTGGGCATATATGATTTAAGATAGAAACTATGAATTCGAGTAATTAATAAATCGTTTTAATCAGTTTGTATCTGAAGTCACAAAAAATAAAGTACAATAATTCTAAAAGAACTCAATTTTGTGGAATCGTTATAAAACAATTATCTGCTTGTTACATGGTATATTAAAAAATATTGCTTTTATAATTGTCATGTTACAATTTCTTGAGTAACTGAACTGCTCTAGCTAATTAACAAACAAACTAACTTATTTATAATATATATGTATATACTGAATATTTCTAGATCATTTATAACATTAACACTAGATATATTAAAAATAATTAAGGAACCTAAATATACAAGAAACACTATTAAACCCTTAAAATAAATCAAATGTAATTCTAATAATGATAGTACATTCTAAGAATGTGTGCAGTTTATGCGTGTTTATAGTTACTTTAATGTTTTGTACAAACTTATCTATTATTTTAAAATTTCCCAAGAAAAGTCTTCTGTATATACATATATAAAATTTCTAGGACCCCAAGCAGAATTCTCTTACATCTATCTACCTTGCACTATATTATTGAAAATGTATTCAAAAACATGCATTTCATTCAGGCAACTAACTCATACATACGTTTATCACAATATTATTTACTATTTTTATTGATTTAATGTATGAAAATATTCTTATTTTTAAGACTGCAGATAAAGGGATTAAACGAACACTCTGTATTTTTCTATATATATATAACCAATAAAATGATGCCATCTCTTTATTTTTATAGGTTCGTTTTCTAGATACATATTATAATAAATTCAATATTTTTAGAATATAATCCAAATTTCAGATTATTAACACATTATAAGTTATTAGTTTCACAAACTTTAAATTATTCATATAGTTATATTTTTCATATTTAATATCAGCTTATAAAATTATTTAATAATCAGTATATAATTAACAGATTTAAAATTTGAACACAAAGCTTAAACGACGAGATATATGCCAGTTTCGTTAATGATTTTTTTCACACTGTGCCTCCCCATGTTCTAGAGCTGAAGATCAGGAAGCTGGCACACCTTGTCCTTCCCCTGCAAGACAGCCTCCACCACCCCAAGAAACTCTTAACCAAACTGACTCCCGACAATCACAAATCCGATTAACTGGTAATAAAGAAGTTAGTAGCAGCAACAAAATCCGTCGCAACCCACCCGGGGTGGTGATCCCTCCTCTTCGCATCCCTTCTCCTTCACCTCCCTCCGGTACCATTCACATGGAGGTATCCCCTCCCCAGTGCAACAACATGAATAGCCCAACCTCCTCCAATTACTCCTCACCCTCCACAACCTCTCTGTCACGCTCAGAATCTCTCCCCGCGAGTAGCCGATCTGGCTCCGAGTCCCACTCTCCCCATAGCCACACGGCTGCTAGTGGCAGCAACTGCACCCGCTCACCTTCGCCAGTGAAATTCCGAACGTCCGACAGTCGACCGCGTTCTCCCAGCCCTACTCCTCGCTCCCAACCTCTTTCATCAGCCTCGGATGGAGAAGAGGAGTCGGACATCTCCGCTACAGATTCTACTGACTTGCCGAGCAAACTCAAAGCTGGCTCAGCAGCGGACAACAACTACTCTGCAGCAGCGGCGACTGCAACTGGAGCTGAAGAATCAGACATTTCCTCCGATGAGTCCGATGTCACTGACGTCTCACCGCTCTCTTCACCCAACACTGTTGCCAGCCCAGTTATGTCGCCTCGTGGAAGTGGCAACAGTCATCCTCGCCGACCACCTATAGCTAGCAGTTCGACTGGGAAACAACAGCAACATCTCCACCAAAACCAGCACCATGCCGCCACTGGAGCTGAAGATCCCGACAGACTCGACCTTGAGACAATCATGCGCACAATCTTACAACTTGACAAAGAACGACGTGGAGGTACTGCAGCTAACACTGGAAGACGACCAGAATCGGCAATGACGCGTGGTGGTTCCGCCAACAGTCGGAATCGATCCTTTTCTGCTGAGCGTTGTCGAAACATCGATTCAGAGAACCAGCGTCTTCTCACCAATCTTATGGGTACATCCTCCTCTGCCCTGGACGGTGGTGGGTCAAAACAGTCCTCATCTGGCTCTATGAAGGTGAGTCCGCCCAGTGTGTACCGGCGGCCCACCTCTTCAGCACTCAATCGTCAGCGGCAACAGCGCAAAATTGAGGATGAAAATAAGGTGAGACCACTTATAAACTACAATATATCTTAAAACTTTAATTTTTTGCAGTGCACGATAACCTCCATATGTTTTTTTAAGCTTGTGGTATATTATTTATTATTTATTGTTTTTGTACAGCTACTTCGATTGCTGGTTATTTTTTAAGCTACTATGTACCCTATAAGTAGTGCTTTTGTAAGTTCATGTATAATTACTTCGTTTCCACATTTGACTTCCTTACGCATTTCAAAAGATTTTATGACTATAATATGTAGATATACCTACGTATGTTACGTTACTACTACAGTTAACAGAATATTTAACACTTGTGAAAAGTTTTCAGACGAAACGTTGTACCATTGCTTATTTGTGGTTTTGAATTATAAAGACTTCTTTTTAATTCTAGATGTTCAAAAATGTTCACTTCATATAAATATTTTATTTTTATCCCAATTTATTGTTATTGAATATGAAAGTAATATGTATCTACCTATATATTGTTTGTATTTTTATATACAAATATATTTGTGGAGATTATACTATAATTCTGAAGGTTCACATATCTACATGTTTTATATGCTTAAATCTATTTCTTCAAACAATCTAGTCTCTAAAATTACTATCCTATTGGGAACATTGATCATTAGTTTCTATCGACTTTAACATCCTCATTAATAAAGTATTATGTAGATTTCTACTTTTTGTGCCATACATATAAGAGCCATGATACGTTTCACTAAGCAAATATCAGCGTATACAATTTAAGTAGTTTCAGAAATATATGCATATATACATAGCTACATCAGGAACTTAACCCTCAAATACTAAATAATTATACTACATAATATTGAATAAATAGAGGGAGAGTCAATGACTGCAGAATTACTTCTTTTTTTAGAACGCTGCTCATGCTTTATGTTCGTAAAAATCAGTGAAGTTGGCGGAAATTGAATAGAATAATACTAACCTGACAGTCAGCTGTGTGTCTATTAGTAAAATACACTATAATATAAAATTTAATCAAATGGGTCATGATTTTTATTGATAGTTCTTCACTGCAAGACAAAATTTTGACGAAATGGAAGTGATTAATAAATAGAGTTTCAAAGAATTCAATATTATAGATACTTAACCTTCATTATTTTCAGGCGATCCTCCGTCGTATCAACAACGTGCGCCCCACCCGTGGTATCACCCGAACAGAACAACTACACCAGTACGACAAGATCATGCACGGTGGCAGTGGCCCACCCAGCGTAGGCGTAGACGGGAAATTCTGCAAAAAGCGATCCAACCCTTCCGGTGGCAACCGCCTATTACTAGGCTCCACTGGCGCATCAATTGCGGGAACAGCAGGCAGTACTCAGTCACACAGGCCGGCGACTCGTTCTGGCAGCAGCACCGGTCTTCTCCCACGCAGCCGCTCCGTCACAAGTCTGGATAGGATGAATCAGCATAGTCCACTACCACTTGACGACGATTTCTACACTGCCACCGCTGCCAGCCTCAGCGCCATATCACGACTATCCCCGGGGAACGGTGGAGCTGTTACGACCGCTTGGCCTATGTCACCCCAGTCTGGGGACACCATGGTAGCGAGACAAAAACAAAGCCAACAGCGTCCGGCGTCAGCTAGCGCCAGTGGCCGAAGATCGGCAGGTGGGCGAGCAACAGCTGGTTCTTCTGTCCGAACAAGTAGAAAACAGCGAGGGGTAAAATCGTCCAGGCCGGATAGTCGGTTGGATAGTTGGCCACAAGGCTGGTGACGTCACCGTTTCGTCTCTTTCCTGTCCCTTCCAACATCTTTCATTAATTCATAACGGTTGCGTACATAATTTTTGTCTCACTATCCGACCACTCGTGTTTCCTGTATATCATGACACTGATTTTTGTCTATTCGACCATGTTTGTATATAGTACATCCAATACAGTGACAAGAATTATCATCATAATCATCAATAATTTTCGACTTCATCAAAACTTCTTTTTTTGCTCATTTCAAATCATGAACATTATAAAAACTAATAAGATGTAGTTTTTTATGTGACTAGTGTAGTATGATATTATGTATATTCCGATAAATTTAATATTAGTGTATTCAACTGAAATATTCTATAATTGTTCTGAAAATGTATATATATTGTCTGTAAATAGTTTTAAAACACCTTTACTGTACACCAATATTATACTTAGATTTAAAAGGAATTCTTTAGTATTTTTCTTGTACAGCTTACTTTGTTATAATATTAAGGATAAAGGAATAGCTAATAAGTGTTAATTAGTGAAATTATCGAATAGAGTATGCAAAACTTTTAAAACAATACAAATGATGTGGTGTTTTTAGAACTAGATTTATACGATTACTATTTTATTTGTCATAAAAACTTCATATTTTACTAAATCATTAAAACATTTTATTTCATTTCATAATTACAGGGTGATCAAAAAGTCTCTCCGCAGTGATTTATTTGGATTACAACACATTAAAAGGATACATTATAATGATTAACACATATAACAACAAGAATATGTTAAACAAGAATTTAACAATTTGTTTGTTTTCGTATATTTATTTTTATATGTGTTAATCATTATAATGTATCATTTTAATGTGTTGCAATCCAAATAAATCACTGCGGAGAGACTTTTCAATCACCCTGTACTTTAATTATGCTATATGTTAAATTCTATGCTACTATGCTTAATTATTTAAAAAATATCGTTATACTTAGTTCTATGTACATCTAATTTTTTGGAACATATCAAATGTTTATAGTTGTACATATTTATATTTAACAGCTATATAATATGTGTAAACTCATATCGAATAATAAACATATGTGCTTTTTTGATCATTGCATTTTAATGACACCACATAACAATTATACATTTCTTTTTCTTTGTAGTTCAGAAATTCATGTTTCATTGATTTTTGTAGTACACTATTATACCCAATTTACAACATATGAAAAGTTTAGTTTTGTTCATATTACGTTCACTTATATGTTTACTTCATTCAAACACATGTTTCAATATGTTCACTTGTAAGTCGTTTTTAGTTATCAATAATTATCTACAGTATAATTAAGATAATATTACATTAGCTTTGTTAACTTTTTTTCTAAACGTGTATATAACTATCTGTTATTCATAAAAGTGTTGTCTAAATTATTCCTTTATTATGCAAATGTAATCATTTATTTTTAATTGATTCTTGATATGTATATTTAACCTATTTTTCATATATAGCCACAAGAGAATTCTTCGTTTTTTCTTGTGATTACTTTTATAGTAATATATTTCAAACGCGGTTATTTTTCCAAATTGTCTGTCTAGTTTTTATGACATTGTGAAAAAATTATGTATAATATTTTATTGTTGAATATTTTTTCCATATTGCCACCATCTAAGTCTGCTACTTTTTCTTTCAAGTTTGCCTCTTTTAATTGTGTCTTAAAAATCATCATAAAGTTGATATTTGAGTCTTGTATGATTAAAACGCTTTTAAAACTGATTTATTTTGTTTTCGTTTGCTTTTTTACGAACATTGTTGCTTTTAAGATACTAATACGCTTCAAACTACCTATATACATAAGGAACATGTTTAAATATTTATAGTAACCAAAATAAACCATAAGTTTGTTGCTAGCCATAAAGTATGTGTATGGTAAGTATTGTATTACTGATACCAAGTGAGAATAAATATATTTTTTTATCATATTAGTTAATTATTCTGTCGAATTTAAAAGTTAAATTTTAATGTAAAAGCTTGATTATGAACATTTGAAAATTTTAACAAATAACAACCTCTGAATATGTTACCTTATCAATACATCTGGCTTTATTTTCAATGTTTTACTTGTTTTTATCGCATGGCTTCCTTACTAGCTATGAAACTATACTGAATAATTTTCTTTCTCTTTTTGAGCGCTTTTAACGAGTAACATATTGTTAGGTAAGGCTGTGATACTATTTTATTGACGAAAAAGTGTCTACCAAACAGATTAATTTCATATTCTAAAATAATAGTATATTACTTTGCATTAAAATAATTCTGAATTATTTTTATATTATTTCCTAAAATTAAATGCATTACATTGAATGAAGTTATACAATTATAGATATCCTAGATAAAATGCTTTTAGTAATATAGTTTTTTTTGTACATAGTTAACTCAAGTCCAATATTATTGACTAAAGAGCTAACGCATTTAGCCGATATTTATTTTATGGGTTGAGCTAACAAACGTTTTGCAATATACTATTAGACGGTGCTGTAGCATCGTCAAGCCAAGAACAAGAGTGACAGTATAATTAGCTTGAGAGATGCTAACAGTTGGTCAAATACTAAGGAGAATATTTGGTCTAATAATTTCATGCGTACAACATAAATAACTATTTATTTATAAAATCCTGAAATAGTGTAAAAAAATAAGTTTGCATATTTCATCGTTAAAATGTAATTAATTTTCAAAGGAATTATATTTTTTTATAATATTATAACTAAACACGCAATTTTGTAGATCTTAGTTTAAATGTAGATGCTATAAAAATGTTAAAATTAGTTGATAAGGAAATGTAACCTTTTTTTCAAAATAAAAACTCAACAATATTTTTCCGCATCGAAATTATCCACTTTATATCGAAATAGTTACATTTTAGTTTAATCTCATATGATTTTCTGTCTAATGTGTAGTTTTATGTTTACTTTAAATCTGCGCTTTTTTAGTTACACATTGTTAGGTAAGACTGTTGAACTTTATTGATAATTCCAGCGATTATTCTAAAATGCTTAATTTTATTTAAAAATGTATTTTCCGATGAAACGTCAATATCAATCAATAAGGCTGACAAAAATAATAATTAGACGATGCACCAGCATTATCAAGCCAAGCATTAGCAATTCGCTTGAGAGATACTAACAGCTCACTAGTCATTAGTTCTAAGAAAAATGGGCCCATTTTTTACCGCTAATAAATCGTATAAAAAGAAATGTATACATGAAATCATTCGAAGTAACTATAATGTAAAATATTTCGAATTTTAATGACGTCAAATTCACTTATACTATGACATAAAATCCCAAATGCATACTTTGTTTAGAGTACATTAAATGAAATCATGTCAAAACGTACAACCAATGGTGTTAAACTGTTACCATATAATTGAAATATGCATAAAGTGTATTACAGTTAGTGTAATTGTATAATACTATTCTAATAAATCATATCATTTTATTTAGATTTGTAGTTTCAGAGATCACTCATAAACTTTTATTATTTTATTTCAAGGGAAAAATATGTATACAGAAGTCACTGTCGATCTAAATAATAACGAATAAGTCTAATTGTAACCAACAATTTATTATTTATAAACATAAAACAATTGATTGATTTATTTGATAAATGGAATATTTAAAAAGTTCAAAAGAAACTGGATAAATAAAGAACTATTTGATATAAGGATCGACCTGAAGACCTCCAAGATCAATGCACAACTGTATTCGGCGAAAGGATTGATTGTGGAATTTTTAAGTATCTCATTGTCGATTTCATTAAATACCAAGTTGACAGCCCTCTTCATATCATCAACTGACTGTGGTTGTTGCTGATGTACTCGTCTTTTAACTATGCCACATATAGGGCATTGTCGTCTAGGATGTTAGTTTGAGACTTCTAAGTGGCTATGGTGTTGGACCATGTTTGCCAATCCATTGTCCTTGAAAATGCTGATAAAAAAAGTCACGAGTCTGTAAAGCAGTGTAGCATGGGGCTCTGTCTTATTGAAAGTGACAGGAAAAGTACAGATCACGACATCGAAGCTCAGGTAAAAACTCTTCTGTTAACATCTGGATATACCTGCGGAATCAATCGTTCCATCTATAAAAAATGGGCCGATCAAAGCATTTCCGGACATTGCTGTCCATATAATCAATTTTGGTAGGTATTGCTGTATCTGTTCCCAGAAATGTAGGTTTTCATTACACCACATGACGACGTTGCATTGCGTTGATGACATGTACATGGCACATTCATTTGAGAAAAACAACTTATTCTTCTATCTTACATTATTGTATTTTTGAAGAATCAAATTGCAGCAGTGGACACGATTGTCATGATCTCCAGTTGTAAAAAACTGAACATTTGTAGGTTTCCACGGCTTCAGATGAAGATCCTTCATTAAGATTCTTTGTACATCGTTCTGGGAATGTCCAGTTCATCTGAAAGTCATCGTGTTGACGTTTTCGGAGTATTGGTAACAGTATTATTCACACTGTCAATGTTGTCACCTCTCTATTTCGGTCTTCCAATTCTCGGTAGGTCGAAGAGATTTCCTG
>JAYRBW010064719.1:0-29186 GCA_036023295.1 Invenusta paracnida
ATTAAAATATTCCCGCGTATTTAATAATTTGAATTTGGCGCCCACAAAATCCCACGCACTTTTAAATTTGAATTTGGTGCAAAGAGTTTTATTTTAATTGAAAAAAAGGCGCACATATTCCTTTTATACTCTTCCTGTTCTGTCATTGGCTGGCCGTACTCGGTCGTGATTGGTCGAGACTACGCCCTCTCCCGCCCCCGCCCCCGCACATCACGTGACTGCAGTCGTGCCACTCCTGCCCTACTACTAACCTAAATATTACTTTTCTATGAATATATGGCTTTCTGTTGCTAATCGTAGATATGTAATAATTATCCAAATATTTGTTGGCTATACACGAAAATTGAATGACTGCATGTAGTGAGGAAAATAATGCATTTTTTGTACAAAAAATTGCAAAGCAAATAAAAAATGGTGGACGCATAGCGTTGAAAAGAATAGTGGGTTCCGGGATACCAAAGGTGTCACGCACACCAGAGAATATATCGCATTTTACAGCAGTTGTCGGTGCATTGGTGCTGGTTTCAAATCTCTTTGTGGTTCCTAGTGGCGAAAATATGCAGCCCTATAGTTGGTTCCGTTTTCAAGATTCCAGTGTTCCCCTAAAATGGAATAGTCACTATAACTCTTGAATGAAGGGGAAATCGAGAAAAGTGTCTGAAGAAGTTTTCTTATATTTGGCTCTTGTTTGTATCCTGAAAATTGTATTCTCAGACTACAGTTCATTTTCATCTACGGCTTTCATCATAAATTCGCTCATACATATAGCTTCTTTCTCTTTTTCAGTAGTTCTTTCGTATAGCTGAGGAATGTGATGGACTTATGACTAGTGATGGACTTATGACTAGTGATGGACTTATGACTAGTGATGGACTTATGACTAGTGATGGACATTATGCCCGATTATAAAAATTGGTTTTTAGTGTGTTTATTGCGGATACTTGTATGTAGTAGATCGTGAACGATGTCATGAGTTTGCTTCATGTAATTATGACCATTAGTTTCCATATGCTAACAAAATATTCACTCAACATTTCATCTAATTACTCCTTGGGTATTTGTTCCAGTCGTATTAATATTCTTTTATGTTGTTAAATATGCCTCAAACTTTTTCATTAACTGAGTCCACATTATTTGTATTTTTGCAATGCTTCAGATATAATTCGTCTGCGTTAATTAATTATCATAACAACGTTTATTTGTGCTATAGACGACATGTTTGCAGCAAAGACAACTTCCTTAAGTACTCTGCGTATGACAATATCGTTATAATCTTAAATAACTGCATACAGCTATAGCTGGCCTATACTACACATATATTTAGTTTACGTCACTTTTCCCATTTTTTGTAAATAACGTATATGTAGCTAACCTCGCTATTAATAATATTATAAGATAAATTGCATATTACCTTGATGGAGATATAAATATAATCTACATATAATCTATATATAATCTACATATAATCTATATATAATCTACATATAAATATACTAATCTTAATTATTTAGTCACCACAAGCTTAAACTAATCATTGATAACATAGCACAATACTGCAGCACAAATCAGTTTGTTAAAGTCAGGAGTATGTACCGGTGTTCGAATTTGCTACCTTCGGGTTTGAAGGGAGCTCTACCCACTTGGCTAATATACCGCTATTCTTGAAACTGTGATTGTTTTACAGAAGCAATTGTTTAAAGGGAGTGGTTCCTAATTGTTTAAATTATGGATATATTATATTAATTATTTTAATAATATGTATACATATATGTTAAAAATATGTTAAAAGAGAAGTAAAAACCAACATTTGAAAAAATAAAATTATAATCTGTGACGTTTTGGTTAGTCACTACCATTCAACCGTTAATCGTTACCACTAACCATAACGTCTCAAATAATAACTTTAATTTTTCAATTGTAGGTTTTTCTTCTCTATGTGATAAACATTGACATTAGTGTTTTTACTATTCTATTTAATATGTAAATATACTATAAATAATACTATACTATATTACTGTACTATATATATTATAATAATAGTACTATAATAATTAATACTATTATATATATATTTAATATATCGCATGACTTTCTTACCAATATGTAATTATCTAGTCTCTTTTTCTGGTGTTATTTCTTATTATTATGTACTATTAAGTAAAACTATTATACTGCTTTTACCTATAAAAATATTTGTTGATTCTGCCAAAAAGATCAATTTCATGAAAAATGTATTTTTTATTAAACGTCAATATTAATCAAGATAGATGACAAAAAATAATAGAAACTAAAGCGACAGCTCGCAAAATGGAAAGCCAATAATCAAGATCATAAACAAAACGAAAAAAATGTTAAAATACGTAGTTCAGCCATTATGAAATTGATTCATAAATGGCGCCAAGAATTATATGTTATGATCCTGGCAATTAAAGGTTCATATAATATATTTACTATATAAAAATGTACGAGTTATACAAGATCTAAAGTTCACAAAAATTCATTAAAAAATCTTTGTTATTGTATTAAATATGTATATTAAATTTACAAGTTTATATAAATTTGTTTATTAAAAATAAAAATTTAATAATTATATGCTTGTGAGTTCCATTGCACTTCAATTAAAATGTATCAAATATATATTTTTAAATTTTTGTTCAACAATTTTTGTGAACTTTAAAGCTTGCATACATCGTAACTTTTGATCTTATGTATATGTAATGTAGATTTTCAATAACCAGCATTATATCATATATTTATTGTCGTCTTTTTTGTATCAATTTTATCAGTACCTACAGTTGGTGACAACATGTCATAATATCATTTAAATGTTTTGCATTTGAGCTCAATTTTTTATTTTATTTTTTAGACACAGTCGCTTATGCTTTGATATTAATATTAATATTTCAAATATATTTCAATATATGTATATCAAATTATTACATAATGTATTTTTTATTTTGAAACTTAATATAATTCATCGCTCATTGATTAATTTCTGTGTGTGAGAATTAGTTATTTCTTTAATCGTATATGAGTGTAGAATCATATAATATATTGTGGAATTTAAAAGTCAAGTGTTAGTGTAAACATTTTATTGAGAAAATTTAAACATTCTATCAAAACAAGTACCTTCTTACCAAATGTAGTTGTCTAGACTTTTCTCCGTTTCATAATTTATAAGTAAACTTTGCATACGCTCAGCTTGCTTTAAATTATTCAGCCTTGCTATTTTTAAAGTAAATCTCTAAATTAATTTTTCTCAGTATATAATCAAAACAAAAACGACAGCATGCAAAAAATAAAAGCCAAAAACGAACACAAATATAAAATATTAAAATATCGTTGATGATACGTTATGCAGCTATTGATTAAATTGAAATAACGAATGTACCATGAATTGCAGTTTTTAATGCTGGCTATATAAAAAGCCATGTAGATTCTAATCAAGATGTATGATATATACGAATTCGGTATGTAGTTCATAATATGAGTCCTCAAATTCATGAAGATTCTTTAATATAGTATATTTATAAATACATGTATTCAAACAAACTCCAATTAATTATTTTCAATCAAATTTATTTTTAGGCCCATTTTTGACCGCTAATAAATCATGTCAGAATGCATTAACACACATATTTTGGGTATCAACCTAATCGTCAAGCGCTAAGGAACAAAACGTTTCTGGATAATTTTTAAAAAGGTGTCAATTTCGATGAAAAATTGCTTCTTCTTTTTCTTATTATTATCTAAACAAAAACGACCGCGTCGCAAAAAGGAAAGCCAAGAACCAAGCTCCTCAAAAGAAAAACGTTGAAATAATATTGATGATATCAAGTACAGCCATTAAAGAAATTTATATAAAAAGAACGCCAAGATTTTAAAAACAAAATGTCAAAAGGATAATTTGATGATACATAGTACAGCCATCAAAAAAAGTTATATAAACATGTCGCCAAGATGTAACTGTTACTATACTTTCTGTTTAAAATGCATAAATGTATACATCAATATGGAACATAAGTATACGTCTAAACTAAAAAATTATAAAAATATTACAACACAAATTGTACAAAATTCTTGGCAGTGGAATATTTTTACGAAAGCAATGAAACCTACATGAAAGCAACAGTAGATGTTTTAAGTAAACCAATTTTTATAATTTAGTAAAATAATATAATTTATACATTGCCACGATTATTTCAGAATTTTTGTTGTCATGTTTTTATGAATTTTACCGTTTATTTATACCTATGCGCCATATTGATCTATACATTTATGCATTTTAAACAGAAAGTATTGTAACAGTTATATCTCGGCGTCATGTTTATATCAATTTCTTCGATGGCTGTATTATGTATATCATCAATATCATGTTAACGTTTTCCTCTTGAGGAGCTCGGTTTTTGGCTTTCATTTTTGCGACGCGGTCATTTTTTTTAGATAAAACTAACTACACATTAGACAGAAAATCAAAATGTAACTATTTCTAAGCTAAGTGAACAATTTCGACATGGACTGATATATTTTTTTTTTACAAAAATTTAATTTCCCTTTTCAATCGTTTAAACTAAAATCTAAAAAATTGCGTATAACCAATACTATTTAGAAAATACAATTCCTTTGGAATTTAATATAATGAGAAAAATTAAAACAATTAAATATGTAAGATTAATTTTGTACTGTTTTAGAATTTTATAAATAAAAATTAATTATTATTTACGTTGTATGCATGAAATTATATTAGGTCTATTAAAAAATATTTTCAAAAAATGAACTGATATCTAAACAAAAATGAACGCGTTGCAAAAATGAAAGCCAAGAAACCAGCTCCTCAAAAAAACGTTAAAATGATATTGATTATAGGAAGAGCTATTAAAAATTGATATAAAAAGGAAGCCAAGATTTAAAAAAACAAAATGTTAAAATTATAATGATGATACATAGGACAGCCAGCGAATAAATTGATATAAATATGGCGCCAAGATATATTTATTACAATACTTTCTATTTAAAATGCATAAATGTATAGATAAATATGGAACATAGGTATACGTCTAAACTGTAAACTTCATAAAATATGACAACAAAAATTATGAAAAAATTTTGGCAATGGGAAATTTTACAGAAACAATGAAACCCACAAGAATGCGAAAGTTGAATAAAAGTAGAATTTTGTTAGATATACATATCACAATATTTGAACGACAGGTATGTGTTTATTAACGCATATTACTTGCAGAATAGTACAAATTATACAGATTATGTATATTAAAAAAGTAAATTTATTTCTTAAGTAGGTATATTAAATTAACCATATAAATATTAAAAGACTTATAGTCATTATTAATTGTAAACATAATATGATTCATCTTTTATTTACATTATATATAAACATTTCAAAATGTTTCACTATCCTTGTAATTACTATATTGAAGCATTTTCATATTCATATAATCACAGTGGAATTATCTTGGAAAAGTGAATTTTTCTAATATATAGACCTATATGTATAAATGGTTATTTATATTTTTAATCTTGGTCATCATAAAAGTGATTTAAGCGATAATTCAGGGAATTTAATTAGCCATGAATTTTAAACTTTCCAGACCTCAGATGCACTATATAATTTAGCATCCAAATAGATGTGAAATAACAATTCAGAATAGATATTATGGTGTTACCTCGATGCATTTTAACTATAATTTAAAACTATGGTAGCTTATATTTATATACCTACCTACCCAGAATAATTCAATCAATGCATGATCATTCATTCACCTATTTTTTCCACGCCTATGCTCCATAAAATACTTCATTCTCTGAAAACCATGGTTCACTTTGGAAGGAAATGGCTTGCTAGTTTATAGCAAAATATTATGCGTTTTTAATGACTATATTGCGATAAAATTAAATATAATATGGCCAGCACAGAAGTCAGCTTATTCATTACAAAATTTATTATTGATCTGTTTTATATTTTCTCTTTTTAAAATATAAAAATAATAGTTTTAGTACAAAATGTAGTCCTTTATAAACAATAATAAAGAGATAAGTTCAATAAAGTGATAAATTCAATAAAGTGAGATTCAATATTTTATCCGCAATAGAAATTAAATCAATAAAAATATAGCAATAAGTACGGAATGAATACGTTATTCCGGTATTATAGGTACCAATATGTACGAGTAAAGCTAAGCCAAAAAAACAAATCACAAAGAATGTATTGAATAAATAAGCAAACGAATAAAAAATATGATATACGATGACATATACGATCTTAGAAAAATAATTTAACTGAAATTCTAAATATTACTTATATCTTTAGAAAAATATTTTTTATTAATTTTTCAATCATTGAAAATTGATTAATTGCATTCATGAATATTCAAAGTTGAGTACTCACAAGTTGCAATCTTGCCACTTTGAATATTCTTCTACATCTCAAAATTATTGAACTAAAAATTTAATATATTTGATGTAAGATAAAAATGACTCGATCTAGGCTCTTACTGGTATTGTCAGTCACTGATTTTAATATTATTTTAATATTTGTTCGTATATAATAGCCAAATTTACCTTATGACTACCAAATTTATTATAAGTGACTTATAAACGAATAATTATTCAAAAAGTATATACATGCAAAATTGACTAGCTGCTTTGTAAAATTATGTCTTAAAAAAACAGTCAAAGTAACCCCATGTACTATTCAAGGTAGTTTGGAATGCAACCAAGCAACAATGATTCCAATAGATCAATACAATTGTAAAACAATTGGTGACAGAATTGTATAGAAAAAATATAAAATACTTAAAAGTGATAAATATAAAATTAAAATGTAATATTCGAACTAATTTATTGTTAAAAATTGGGCCATATATACTAAAGAGCAATTAGTTTAAAAATTACTTCAATAATTTTGGAATAGTATGTTTTGAAAATTTAAAAATGAATAATTTTACCCATGCGCATATATTTGGACACAGTCTTAATATTTTTTCAATTAAACAGTTTTACATGCAATTATGAATAAATGTATTACATTAATATATGTAGTTTTTTTCAACTTCAAATAATTAAATATGTATACATACAAAAACTCAAATCATGTAGATTATTTAAGGTTGTACTTAACATGAAGCATTTCTACCAAAATTAATGGTAATATATTTTAACACCTAAAAAAGAAGCTTAATACATTATTTTTACTGATTTAATTACAAAATTATTCTTTTGGTCCAGTTCAGTGTATAATTCAAGCAGTATATCATCCTTTCCATTCTCTAATACTTCTCGACGACACATTGCACACTCCTATATGATTTCTAAGGAAGGAACTAACTCGAGGTAGATCTCATGAGTCGTCCAAAATGCGAATTGGATAATATTCCTTATTCATTCTTTCTATTCATCCATCCTCTCCACAGCTTCTCTGTGTTGTTGTTCATGATCGGTGAAAGCTTCTAACTTACTCTGAAATTTTACTGCATTGGACGTTGTTCGACTGACTGGTTGGAACAGTATCACTGACCACACAACACGAAAAGCGGAAAGGGAATTTATTTCCGCCATTGGAACTGTCTGTCAAAGACTAGAGAGAGAATGATAGAAGAAAGAACAGGACAGGAGACAACAAGCAGATATATAGAATTTTTCAGACTGAGTCCAGCGCATCAACCGAAACACACAAACACACAGACGGGAAATCTCTCGTGTGCATACAACAGAAAACATGAAAATCTCATAAATTGGTCAGAAACTCTCCCCACTCTTTCCTAGCCTCTTCCGCTTTTGTATCAAGTGGTGCCCTTTCTTAATCTGTTAAACCGCTCCTCCTTTCAAACCTTAACTTCTCAACAACTTCAATCGCGCAACCTTCTAACATACATATTATGTCTGAAGACCGTAGATACAGTTAAGAGTATAGTAACTAACTCCTCATAGTCTCTCTATACTGTTTCCCAGACCCTCTTTTGCTTCGTCCTTTCCGAAAGTTTAAAGCATTCGTCAGGAGTTCAACTCTCTATATGCAGTGTTCTAGTAGCTGCTGGTAGTAGGAACTGTCTACGAATGACAGTAAAAGAGGAGAACGAAGGTGAAGAACGAAAATAGAAAACACAATGCCAACTGTTAGGTTTGGTTTTACTCACTGTGACGTCCAGATTACAAGATTTCAAGGAAAAGACAGACAGACAGAAAAGGCTAACGAGAGATAGATTTGAAAGGAAATAGACCAAAAGAGAAATAAAAATAAGAGGATAAGTGATGGAAGGAAAGCAGACTGCGAGTCCACTTCAGCAGTTAAATCTGAGAGATATTTTATTTACCTTAAATACTCCCTCTTCAGTTATATACACATACATATATAGAAATATGAGGGGTACACAGTAAGTAGGTATTTATTCTAAAATACAATATAAATATATTCTGATTTCACTGCGAATAACCATGTTTAATGCTATTAACTTGCTAAATAACTTTTATACGAAGTCAACTAGCTTCTACTTAAATAATAATCTACTAAGAAATGACAATTATTGTCGGTAATTTATGTGAATTTATCAATATTCATATATGATTTCTTTTCGCATGTTAATTTTAAAGTTATCAACTGTTTTAATGTTAGCTTAAGTACACTTTTTACTTATTTAATTGACTAAATTGAGGTATATAATAGTCAATAATTACGATAAAGCAAGAATGGCAAGAGTTGTCACTGTTAATTTTGTTGAAAGTTTCGTGTTTATTCATTATTCACCATTACAAATTTCAGAAAATTCATAAATGTTCATAAACATTTTTTTGAAGTCTATGACGATTAATTAATTAACATATATAAATATACACCGTACCTTATGTATTTTACCTATAGTGTTATTATTATTAACAAAAAAGCCACCTATATATATATATAATACATATTTAGATTAATTTATAATACTTAATAAGTATTTTTAATTTATACTTTTGCCCGACACCTTATAATCATGATGAGTAGAATAATTGTTTAAACATGTTGTCTATTTGAACAGCCATGCATATGCAGCACATAATTTACATAAGTTAAACATTTTTTTAATTTAATTAATTCGAGCAACAATTGGTTATCTCAGTTAAAAAGGAATGCATAATGACCAAAATTATCACTTATGTAATGTAATTTTTTAGTGATACGTCTTATTGATACGTCTAGGATAATCAGAACCGTTTTTTACTTTTCCTAATTTAATAGTTAAACATTGTTTATCTATATATAAAATTAATCGTACATAAATATATAAACTATCTTATATATAGCTAATTTGAATAGTTTGATAACTTTCTATATTTATTAAGTATCTTGATAAAAGAAAGAAATCTCCTCCTTGTGTTAAGAATTTGTTATTAAATTTCTAGTAGGTATATCATTAAAATAAAATATAATATGTAGGATTATTTGTTTACAATGTAAAACACCCATTTAAAATATGACTACCTATTAAATATCATATGTGTTATATATGGAATAGTAAACTTATTCTCCTTTTATAAATATACATATAATTAGTATGTATTATAGAGTAGGTATATAGAATGTATAGAATGATTGAATCCTGGGAATACTTAAACAATGCTATTATTGTAGTCCTTGATTGAATCATTTACTTCGCTTTTAAGTTGTTTCTGATAAGTATAGGGTGGTTCGTAATTAAGTTCGTTTATTGAAACATATATAAAAGTAATAGTTATACTACATATTATTATACTATTGAATGATCGTCTAGCATGTATTTTTAAATAGAAAAACCATTAAACATTATTCATAGGAAAATTATCGGAAAGTGGTTTGTGTGAGATGCTGGATTTAGATAAGACAGCAAGATACTGGTGCATCGTATTCTCAATGAGGATCTTGAGTTGATTTGGATGAGAACGAGATAGGTTATTCATACAATAACAGAAAGAAATTATCAGCAGAGAATGGAATGTTGCGAGACCATGTTGCAGGCGTTCAGATTGAGAATAGTAAAGAGGAACCTAATTGTTATGGATGAGAAATTTGTTATAGCTTCTATCTTTTACCAAGGAATGATATTGGTTTATGGATGAGGGCTCATGGAGATATACCAAACGCCTTCAAACAGCAAAGAGAAGCACAGTAGAAAACAAGTTTCTCGTTTTTGTAGAAGTAACATTGAAGTGTGTGCATTATTTCCAAATTTGCGAAGGCCTTATTACTGAAAAATACATTCAGTATTTGAAAGATATGAGTCAGTATTTTGCTATTCATGCAGATGTCCAGACGGAGAATATGGCTCTTGTACAGGATAACGCCAGGCCCCACTTTGCTGCAGTAACACTTAATTTTATGGCTGAAAAAAATATTCGTCTAATAAAGCAGGCTCCATATTCCCCGGACACTAACATGTGTGACTGCTTTGCCTTTCCTCGCTTGGAATCATTGAGAAGATTTACAACAGTTTTTGGCACAACAATTTCCAACTTTTACTGCACACACAAATGAAGAATAAAGAATTTGAAAAACTAACTCAAGATCTGCAAGGAATTATTGACCCAAATGGACACTATTTGTAGATAAACTATGGACACTATATTTGTACATAGACAATAACTGTTAAATATGTTTCAATAAACGAACTTAATTACGAACCATCCTATATATTTTATATTATACTTATGAAATATTCCTATTTGGGATATTTTTCAGCTAAATTAATTTTCAGATTAATTAAATTTGTAAATTTGTTTAAGTATTGAAATCCTAGCGAAGCAAGAGTTTTACCATAGAGTTTTACTTTTATCATCATTGAAGTTTAATTTATACTTACGATTATCAGCTATTTATCATCTTCATATTTACAATCTAATTTTACCAATTTTAGATGGAATATATAGATTAAAAGTATATATAGATATTGAAATTAGAAGTATAGTTTTATCGGGATTTGTTTTATAATATTATCTATAATTAATACTAATTTTATGAATAACATTTATTTTTATAAATTATGCTGACCTGTAAAGTTCATTTTAGTTTGAAAAAAAATCATGGGGCATTTACTGCTCAATTGCTTCATTGTGGTTCAAATCTTAAATGGAGAATTCTGTATATATCACCAATTGAGATGTATGCAAAATATTATTGATTAGCCATTTATCGATGATATTTTATTTTTATTCGATTTATTGAAGAATTTATAGCACTCTTAACAAAAGTGTCCATAATTTTCGACGTCAATTAAAACGTGCAATTTATTTATTGGCATATGTACTTCAGTGTATAAGGGAATACTAAAAATAAAAATAATACGATTTTAAAGATACCAATTTCTATGGTGAAGTGTCATAACTTTTTTCATGAAAAATAATTGCTAAAATGCCTACATTAATATACTCCAAATAAAGATGGTTAATAAAATGTAATCTTCTTAAACTAAATAATATATTCATAAAATATTATGGAGAAATATAATTTAATATGAACGGTAATCATTTTAAAGTTTAAATTAGATGACACAAAATGTATAATTTATACTATTTATATATAAAACACACATTTGATAGTTTCTACTTTTAAAAGTATAGAACAATTTCGTTACATCCTTATTAGTACAAATGAAAACAAAATTAATAATATATTAATAACTTATATTTGGACTTGTGGCCTTAAGGCCGATACATATACAAATCAGTGTTTAGGTTAATTTAATATGTGCTAATTCTGTCGGAATTTTGACAAAATTATTATTTTTCAAAAAAAATGTATAATATATAGAATATATTTGGTTTAGATATCAAACATAATAATAATACATATAAATGCATGAAGTATAAAGAAATTTGTAATTAAAACAAAAAATGTTGTAGGTATATATTATGTAATAAATTAATTTTTATAATATGTATATAATATTGTTCCCAATAATATATGTAATTCATAGCATGGTTGACGAATAGATTTATTTAATACAAAAAATATACAACTATTTGCATAATTTTAAAAGAAATTTAAATGAAAAATACATTTGTGTACATAGTAAATAAGGTATATAATTGTACTCTCCCATTTGTCATGATGTGTATGCGTTTCAATTCAAAATTTTAAGTAATGAAAGCGTGAAGTAAATCATATATATATATATTTATTTACACACAATTCGCCAATGTATCCATATTGAAAAAAAGTTTATAATTATTGGATTAAGTTATGTTATTGAAATACGCAATCAACGTAATTTCAAATTAAAATAATGAAACAACACGAAATTTGCGATATTTATTATGTACACAACGAGATTCTTAAGAGAAGTACGTTATTGTTAAATCTTCAAAATTATATATTATTATCAGTTTTATGCACAAACTCTACTCTATAACTGTACAATACATACAAGTTCTCTTTTTTTCTAGCACATTGATAGATTGTTACTATTATACAAAACTTGAGGTCACCTTTGGCGTGCGCGACAGAATGGGTGTGTTATTAGCACTATGTGAGCCGCCGGTAGTCTTCACATAACTCTCATAGAACTTAGTATGTTGGGGGGGCAGAGCGGGTGGCGGTATCACAATCGGCCCCGGCAAGTCAAGCTCCCGATAAACATGACACATGTCAGTATCGTCCCCACTGCCTTCCCCACCACCCGTATATCCAGGCTGCTGGTAGACATCTCCGCGACTCTGCTGACTTGACAAGGTTTTAATACCACCACCTGAAAACCTTCGAAGCATTGTCGGTTTTTGATTGACTGATGTGGGGAAGAAAAGAGTTTTGCTGAGGAAGCTCGGTTTAAAGGTCGCCTTGTTTGGTCCGGTCCCCTCTTTGCCCACCTCATTATCCCCAAGCCCGCATCCTGAAGTGGAGCACGTGTCCAGTTCAGTGGTCTCAGAGGGCATTGGGAGTAGTTCCCGGTAGTAGTTTCCAGAGTCGGATGTTACAGAGGTGAGTTTACTAGCGGTCCCAGAGCCTGGGATATAGTTCACATTGCCGCAGCAGTCAGCTAGGTCACCTCGGGAGCCCCCGCCTGTGCCATAATTTGAGTCATTGATACGAGATGTAGTTGTGTAGCGTCCGGTAAATTCTATTGAGAGGGGATAGAGAAGAGAAATTATTTTAGAATGCACACAAAAAGTGTACAGATAATGTCTTAGGAAAAGTTGTCAAAATATGTTATTGTATTGTAATTATTTTTAACAATTAACGCCGTATTTTGAAGCATACATTTTTCATATTTATTGTTATTAAAATTAAACTCAAGTTTTGAACTTAAATTTGACATTTGGTTACTTTTTATTTTGAGTAACTTTATCGTATAGAGATATTTATGGAAAAAGTAAACTAATTCTTTTAATAATAATTTACATTACATCTAATTATAGGTTACCAGGGGGTAAAACATTTTAAAGAAAAATATAAATTTGTTCATATTTCTAAATATAATAACTAGAACTATATAATACTGTAATTTTGTTATCGTTTGCACTCTTGCAAACACACCAAACAAGTATTATTAAAGCTGGTAAATCAGGAAACAAACCATCTGAATTATAAAAGGTGCTGCCAAACACTCAATTGTATTCTGAGCAAACATGCTACTAAAAGATTTAAGGCCTGCGCGGTATTCAATGCAACTTCAAGAAGCTTTGTGAAATATTCTTCATTGGCAGAAATTCTACACAGAATTGTGAGGATGTCATAATTCTTCTTAACTCATCTGTTTTCTGATGTAATCCAACAATGGAATGGTATGTCTTATTCATGAAGAAAGAGAGGTTGGCGTTTTATATCTCTCTGTATTGCCTCAGCAGTGATTAAGAACAATTGGATCAACATTACCAAGGGAGAAGGCATGAATATAATAGACATTGTATATTATTTCCTACGTAAGTTCACTGTGTATAAATGTTTAATTGAACAAAGGATAATAGCGGGTGTAATCAGATATTTATATGAATTGTTTTCTTTCGTCAGTATTCTTGACGGATAATCTTAAAATAGTCATTGCAATTTATTCAACATTATCAAATAAATAACTACTGTATATAGTATTATTAAAGATATCTTAGGAGTTCGTCTAGTAAAATTTTAGTTCGCACTTGATTTCAACAATTTGTTTATTTTAAGTAATTGTATTTAGAATGCAACTTTTTTGAATATTATTATGTATTTTTATTTTTATTTTTTTAAATATTTATATTTTAATTACGATTTAAAAGGTACAAATATTACTTTAACTAATTGTTATTATTACTTTATTAAATAATAAGTATATGTATAAATTTTATATAAAAATAGCAGTAAATCATTAACTTTTAATTTGCTGACATACTATCGAAAAGTTACACATAAACTTTAATTGAAAACTTACAAAATAGTGCAAGAATGTTTATGAGAGTTAAAATAATTAAGTAATAGCTATAAAAATAACAACCACATTAATCCCCATGCGTGGTAAATTACTTTTTCTAAGAAAAAATAATAAGTATGAAACAATACTAAATTCGTTCTCAATACATTGAAAAAGGAATAAAAACCCAAGGGCTATACAATAACACAACCTTGTGTTATTGCCAACCCTTATTAACTTTTGAGTGCGATATATACACAAACCTGATAACAAAGAAATTATGCTACGTTTCGTATTAGTCATATTCTACGATAATTATAGAAACAGTATGCAGTTCAATCGAATTATATTGATAATAATGCTTATTATGAAAATCAAAGATATTGATCATTTCAAGCCTTATTATATTAAATCTTGAACGAAAAAATCTTTTTAGTCACTCATGCACTTCAATATTAATTCCAATTTTAGAGCTCTATAAATTTATTATTCAATCTTACAGTTTTGAGATAAATGTTACCTTTTCTTTTTTCTTTATGCCAAATCGGTAGTTTCCATAAAACAATGTCCCTTATTTTGTCAATATAATAATCGTATTAAAAACCGTATATTAATATAATATTACCTAATTACTAAAACCAAAGTTATAATTATATAGTAAAAGCTTAGACCAGTTTTGTAGAAGATTTTCCCAGTGATTATAATGTTTTATTTAGTACAGAAAAGTATAAAGCAACGTAAATAAGGATTACTAGGAAGGATAAGTCATCCCCATGACACAAGTCCAAAAACAACACAAATAATCTGTTAAAGAAATATATTCCAGAACGAATTTAAGTATAGATGAGGAAATGAATAACCAACCGCGTAGTTACTTTTCCTGAGAAATCTCAAATATGTTGCTTACTGTTCTAGAATTATACTACATATATACATTTACATCTGAGTTAAATTGAATTATAGTTGGAATCGGCATCCCGATGGGATTCGTCGTTAGCCCTTCTCCCTCTATCCTTACCTTTGCTTAAACCAAGGAGGCCACACTGCGACCGCTCTTCCTCTTTTCCCCTTCTCTTCTCAAAATGCTATCCTCTCTAGTTCTGTTTTCATCCTCTGTAGTAGGTATAGTATTCCTTGGTACAATTTAATTTACCTTAACTTCCCAACTCCTTTTCACTTTCCGTCAATTCAAGTTGCCGTTTCGTCTTACGGCTTACAACGAAAGACATATGTAAGTAAACCAGAGAATTAACCTTTTTTTGGCGAGATATTTATATGTATATAGATAGAGGAAATTCGATTACACCCGGGACTTTATAGCTGATAAAAAGGCGTGTCAGGACATAATTGTCAGAGACTCACCTACCTTGTACCTAGCTAACCATAGATAGAAAGGAAGATACATATGCCCTACGTCTTCAAAAAAATAGAATGATAATTTTATTCGCAACAAGCTTACTTCAATGTAATAATTCTTTAAACTAATACATATATTCATCGAAAAATTATGGTGCGCCTCAGATGACAGTATAGGTATAATTTTTAGATTTTGAAAAATTGTGAATTGATAAAAAAAAACCTAAATAAAGAGTAAGCTATAATATACATAAGCCTGTGAAATAAAGCTTTATGTATTTGATTATTTTGTGTGAGGATGGGCTTTAATATAAGATTTACATATAAATTTTGTATACGTATTATGTTGTATTTAAATTACGAAATGTTGCATATTATGTATTTACACTCCATGTATGAATCCTGTTGGTTAAAATATATTATGCACTATCCTTCCCAAACTCAGAAATTCTAACAATGCCTAACTGCGTTACAGATATTAAATAGAAATAACATTTTTTCTATGCAACTTTTTAAAACAAAACCTTGTGTAGTTTTTAAATTAAGTCTTACATGTCTCAGTTTTATATTTCTATTACTGACGAAATCTTTCTTAAAATTTCACTCAATATATAATATATAACTTAAATTTTGAAGGAGTTTAGATGCTTCTCTTCTAAGAGGCATTTATTATATTGTGATAATTTTTTTTATATCCCTCATTATATTATGAACCCTTTGTCATACGCTTTGATATATTAATTTAACACCGTGCAAAGAATTATGTATATTTAAAGTAGGCATTAAATAAACAAATATTATTTTCAGATTGAAAATGAATAATTAAACGTTTAATTTATAATTTAGGATTTCTGCATCTCAATCGTTAATTTTTTTTTTATAAATTTTTATAAAATAATTTCTATATACATATATATATGAAAAGAATTTAAAATGAATACAGATATTAAATTGCCAACGAAAGATCTTTCTGGAATTCCAATTATTCCAATTTATTTTATGTGTAAACTGTAAATCACCAGATACAATATTTGTTTTACATAATTTCATTATTACTAAAACGTTTGTGTTTGTAATACATATAATGCGGAATGATACATGATTATAATGAACTATTTACTGTTTCAATAAGTTATAATTATATTAAATAAATAAGATTAAATTACATACATGAAATTTACTAAAAAATGTATTTATGGAAATTATTCTTTTTAAACGGACGCATAAAAAGTGTGTATACTAATAATAACACTTACATGTTATACTAACTTTATGATTTCGTTCATTTCTTATAATAAGACTTAAATATTATTTATCACAAAAACATTATTTTTAGTATGATACGGAGACAAATTGCAAATTTTATAATATTAATATAATATGTTTATGAGAAAAAGAATTAACGGCGTTTCCTTCTTGTATCAAATCATTTTGTTCCTTATATAATTAATTTATTAGATCTGTATATAACAATACACAGTCCTTACAATTTAAAATTTGTTCTTGAAAAAGAAAACTGTTTATATTGCTTATATTATTTTATTAGATTTTTTAGTTTTAACAATTTTAAGAAATTTTGAAAATCTTGGGTAACAAAAAACATGAACTAGTTATGATTAGAATCAAAATTATTTATAGTTATTCTTAATAATTTTTCTATGAGTACCTGACATATATTTTAATAAACCATTACTTCAAATTATAATTAATTAAATATGGGATAATAATTCAAAATGAAAAATATGCAAGTCAATTATCATATATATATACATGTTGTATTTTATATGTTATATAGATTTTGTACTTAATTTTAACTATACTTGGATGAGTAGAAATATCTTGCGTATAACTCAAAAATATATATTGCTCGAATGATTGACGATTTTTCAAAATATTTTTCTTTGTATTTTGAGATGGTACTAAGGATAGTATGTAATATGCAACTGACACATTCATAATATTGGAGAAGCACCAATATAATATGCATCTATTGAAACATAAGCTTTTATAAAACGAACACTTAATATAAAGGAAACTATTTACACACATCCCCCTCGAATCTTTGGTGAATAAGAGACAAATAATTCGATCTCTTTCTTTCGCGAATGTTCTCTCTAAAGTTTTAGAAAGTGGTTCCATCAATCACCCTCTTGTGGTTGTCCGACAATATTACTTCTCCCCTTTACCTCTCTGTACTCAAGATAACATCGATCACCTGACGTGCGGGGAACGTCACTAAAAATACTAAAAGTAGGACGGAAAGATCCGGACTTTTTGTCGGAGGTGACTCGAAAGTCCCGCTTCTGTACAATTCAATGAGAAACGCTCAGTGGAATAAGTTTGCATTTTTTATGCAATATTTTTGCAAGAAAATGCTTCGTATTTTCTAAACTTATCTTCTTCACTGCATAAGTTCCTGATTTCCATGTCTAATTTTAATGATTATTTAAAAGAAATACATCACAAGATTTAATATTCAGAATAGTTACATTCATACGAATAATTCACATATTTATTGATAGTATACATGCACGCTTGAATATCGTGTAAATATATTATTTGAATTCTAAATTAGTAAATTTTTACTAAGGTCTTATTAAGAACTATTACTATAAGCTTTTATTTGCGAACACTTTTTGTAGACTTCCTTTTTCATCATTTTCTTTAAATTTTGTTTAAATATTAAAATAAAGGAAGTTAAAACATATAAACATTTAATGAATCAAAATTAATAAATCAAACGCTAATAGAAAAATAGAGTTACCTAAATCTCTTTCGTGCACTCAAATATTTAATTAATTAATTTATAAATATAATACTAAACAATTATACAATTTATTAAAAAGTGTGGAATAGTATTACATATCTTGATGCACTCACCTACAGTGTGGAATGGTTTGCTCTTTATCAGTGCTCCAGAACACCCCCCATCCAAATATCCTTGTTTGTCAGAACAGTGCTATTGGGAGGAAATATCATGAGAAACCGGTTTATTTAAATATTATAGCATCTTATCCTCACTTCGGATAAAGGGAAGATTTTAAAATTGTTTCAAATATTAAAGATAATTTTTAAAAGTCGAAACAAAAATTACATCTTTATATATTACAAATTATTTTTGAAGATTGAATTGGAAATAATACGTTATTTAAAGTAATAATATAATTATAATATAAAAAATAATTTAGAATTTAGAATTTGCAAACTTTTGTTCATTATTTTAACATTAACAACGGTTTCACAATATTATAAGATTACTACCGTCCTGAAAAAGAATTTGAATAATTAAATGTATAAATATATTCACTGTAGCTTGAAATATATTAAAAAGAAATAATTAATTAAAATAATATATTAATTTCTAAGGAATAAATAATTATTTCTTCAAATTTCATGATCTAAAAAATATATGTATATTAAATTTACGTATATCTAGATTTGGAAAAATTTTATAATATAAATAGATATGTAATGTTATTATTCTATGACATTCAAAATAGTTTACAAGTCTTAAAGTTTTTTTAGCTATATTGGCACCTAACATCTATGTACTCAAGTGTGAGCATAATATGTAATACATGGAAATTAGCGATTAATCATTTTTATATAATAATGTAATTAAAAATTTATAACTTGAGATAATTTGAGATAATTGTATTCCAAATTCTGTTAAAGAATAATATACTTTTTTATGCATGGACGAAATTAGAATAGCTTACAAATCTATAAATTAATGGACCGAAATTTAGGCGTTCATCTAATATAAGTCATTTAAAGTTAACGCATTAAATACATCTACATTGTCCAATCCCTCATAATTCGATTACCGAATTCAAGTATCTAATTGAAAGAACATAAAAAGTAAAATTGTTTTTTGTATTGTAATTTCACAAATTATATAGAAGTTTTGATTAACATACGTTTGTCTCCTGACATAGTTATAAAACAATGGCATATTTAACGACAGCTTATATATATATATATTTGCTATGACAATCTCCATATCTACAAAGAATTTCTCTACTAGTCTGACGCAAATTATATAAATGTAGATATTTTGATAAATATTTTGTGCGTCAGAAATGAATAAATATTTTTTCATCATTCTCGTGTATAGTTATTTATATAAAGTTTATATAGCGTAGCCGAGTAGACGACAAACGAACTCATTAAATCAATAACGTTTAATATTTTCGTACGAAGAACCCATCAAAAGTTACTCTTGCTGATGGGCAGTTTTGTGTGCAGGGGAACGCCACTAATCAAAATCAATGCGACGAACCCCACCGACGAGTAAATCCCCAAAAGCTCCACATTTGCCGTGAGAAGTAAGCTAAGGACCCTCCGATATTCTGAGGAAAAAGAGATTTAGAGCGCAGTACTTATAACTTACCGGTCCTTCAATGTGCCGAAGACGTTTTGCATTGGTGTCTCCGTCCCGTCTTGCAATTCGAGATCCTAATTAATCAAAAGAGTAAGAAGAAAGAGAAAAGTAGACGGGGGACGATATTCTTATAAGTGTATATACAGATAAATGTGGAAGGCAACAAAAAGATAAAATTTTGAGTTGCTTGTTGCACTAGGGCACTGATCTAAGAAATTGGGTGAATAATTCTGTGAAGTGTTCAGAGAAGAAAGGTTTGATACATCGGAAGAATTTAATCAGTGACAGAAAAGAGTTGTGCTGCCTTCCAAATGGCGACAGTTTTTGTAGTACTGTCAGTCATTGAGAAAACTTAAGGATGAAAATTAAAATATTTGAGGATAGAAAAAATACAAGAATTGTGCATTTGTGCTCTTACTTTCCTAATACTTTACATATATGATCTGAAATAGCATGTCGAGAATATTATTCATTGTACAATAAGAAACCCTTTTTCTTAAATGATGCTAAAATATGGCACAGATCAATTAAACTGAAAGCCACGCCAGACATTTCATTTGTTGTTGTTTGTTAATTAAGGAGACGGTTTCCTGCGTTTAATCTCGGTAATTTCCGAAAAAGCTGGCCTTTACATAATGGAATTGGGTGTTCACATATATTTCTAAAAGCTTTATGTATGATGAAAATTTTCCTAGCACTACCTCATCGATCAAAAGTGTGGGACAGTGTATCCAACAATCCCACTTTAATAACTAACTATAGATAATCGAGAGCACTAACAAAAGAGAAAAGCTAAAATTTAGGAAAGCGAGGTAGTTATACGTATGTGCTGCAGGTCGTAGAAATGGAATATAATTGATTTCTACTAATATTCACAGTGGGTATACCTGGCTATCCTACTTAGTTTTATAATTATTATTACCTACACTAGAGTTCTCTGGCTAAGGGAGATTATCAACTATTGGGTTTTTATATAATACTTTAATAATACGGAAGTCAATCTCCAATGGTTTTAACTAACATTCTGGTATTGGTTAAATGGTATAAGTATATAATGCAAATGCATATATATATATATATATATTCTTGAAGAACGGAACTCAATTTAATAACTTATTGTAAAATAATTCCTAGAGATGTTTAGAATATATATAAAATTAGCATATACTTGTATATTATATATACGTGAATACATATATTTATGAATATGTACATTCATAATTGTTAATACGTAATTGAAAAATCTATAATTTATGATTCTTTCATTGAAGTGATTAATTTAAAAATCTTTATGAATTAGACCTTTAGTCATAATATTATATCGGTAAATATTAATAATAGATATTTGTTTTTTACTTATAAACAAAATAAATTGATCAATTTCTTTGATGTTATATATATAATATATAGGTACACTTTAATGCATGTATACATATTCAAGTATTAACATCAAAGAATTACTAAGATTACTTCAAGCATTAATATTAATTTGTGTAACATATATATATAATATATAGGTACACTTTAATGCATGTATACATATTCAAGTATTATGTTACACAAATTAATATTAATGCTTGAAGTATTTAATATGTCAAATATTATAACTTTTTACCTAAAAGATCCTGACCTGAAGTTAAATATTCTTGTATACTATGTGCTTTAGATCAACATTGAAATTTCTTCACTCCGTATACTCCGTACTTCATACATATTTCTATTTTTATTCGTGATTTGTCTTTGTGGCAAAAGGAGTATATTCTTTATATATTTAACTTAAATAATACACAATCCTATTATAGGTGTTTAAATAGACACCAGTATTTTGTATAAATTAATGTTAAATAGTAACTGTCTATATAACAATTTCATTATGAATAATTTCAAGCATTTTACTTTTATTTTTGGTATATCCTGACTGAGATTCTCCTTATTGATAAATTAATTTTATTATTGTCAAGAAAGTTAGAGCAAAAGACGTAAAATGATGAAAACAATAAATCCCTCAACTGTGATATATTTCGAAAGCTAAAAAATACTGAAAACTATAATACAATATTATACATGTGAGAAAACATACAATTATAAAGTTTTCGGTATTTTTACCCATTTGGTTGGGTATGTTTAGTGATTAGCTACCCACATAATATATTCCAGTTAAAGGATTTCATCATATTACGTCTTTGGCTCTATACCTTTCTTACCTTTAATTAAGACGGTAATGAGAATCTCTTTAATATCATTATTATTGTAATGTATAAACATTGTACGAACTACTACATAACTGCAATAAATTGATAAAAGAATATATTAACATTTAACAATATTAATCAAGTCATAAAAGTAAAAAAAAAATAGTTATATATTGACTCTCAGATATGTAGATAAATATAAAATGCAATGAAATGCAGGCCTGCATATTCAATTATGTATCATTATATAAAAATAACGAAGAAAAGGTTTAAAAACCAGTGTTTTTATTGATAACTTGGAATATATTCGATAATTTTGATTTCTACACCTTGAACATTGAGCACTGAAGATTTACACAATAATGAAAAATTCTACATCTAAATTTGGTTAATGCTGAATTTTTCATAATTTGTAAATATTCTTTATGAGTGTTACGCTTCAGGATAATGTGTTAAATTAAGACAAATATTATATAGGACTTATAGCATTCTACGGCGTACGTAACTGAACGAGTATTTTAGTTTCAGTTCTGGTTTACTGCTTTGATTAAAATAAACAGTTGGGTGAGGTAGGTGAGGCAGGGAAAAATGGGAAAAAAAGTTGGCTGGGTAAACCCGTACTGTAAAAAAGATGATTTTAAATAAATAAAAATCTCTAAAAGACGAAAAAAACTATTAAATCCATTCTGACTATTCAAGTCCAGTCTCTAACACTTCTTCTTTCCTAATTCTGACTCCATTTTTACAACTCCCTACACACACGCTTCCCTTATTCTCTACACAACTTTGATATGAAACATTTTCTTTGATTTCCGGAGCCTCTTTGAAGTTCCCCTGACTTTTTCCCGGACACTATTCTCGCTACTCGAGTAAGCCGAATAAGCAAGCTATCCTCAGTCAGTCTTCTTTCGACCATTCTAACTCAACGCCACTCCTCGCCAAACAGCCGAACCATCCCCTTTTGAAGGGGAGAACGAGATAAGAGACAACAGCATGCAAAGAACTTTCTTTCCTTCCCGTCTTCTTCTACTTTCTAAACGTTCAAAGATCTCCCCTCCACTAACTCTACAGAACAAGAAACACCACAACCCCTTCTTTGCTTCTTAGCTCTAGTGACTGGCTTCTTAGCTTCTTACGTTACGTTGTCCAGGTCCTCTTGTGTATGATCATCACTTCTCTTTGTTCCTTTCCATCCTTGCATAAGAACATATATGTACAATACACCTCAACTATATCCACCTATCTGTGTCCAACTGTATTATCTAAGTTCAGTACTCTGTATAACTGCCCCTGCCAGTAGTAGAACGTTGTAGCAAGATAATAAAGGTAAGCGTGATTTAATTAGAAATTCTATGTATAGGTATACCTTTCTTGTAACGACTCTTTGACTCACTAAATATATGCTACAGATCTGATGGTGCATTATACATAATTCCACTACTCAAATTAAAATAGGAACGAATATATATATGTCTTGTATGATATCGTCTTTTGTAAGATATGACTATATTATACTTGCTTGGAGATGTAATGTAGATGTAAAGATATGCATTTCACTTATATCCCATCTAAACACGTAAAGATAGACTTACGGAAGAAAAATAGGAAAGACATATGAGATGAGATGTGCGGAGGGGGGGGGGTGGTGGATTTCAATTATACACTGTCGTAGCAAATAACTTTTCTACAATCAAGAAATCGAATATGTATAAAATGTATAGCTTTTTAATATAAACACAAAGCTAAATGGATTCGAACAATGTGATACTAACACGAAAACAAAAAGAGAAAGGCACATTAGTGCGTTTCGCACGCATCAAGTATAAATGCTGGAACTTTTTCATCTTTAATGGTATATTACACTTAATATGACAGATGTATGAAAAATGAAAAAATATGCTATATAAATATATGTAGTTAATATTATTTTTCAAACTAAAAGAAAACAAAGTATATTAAATGATTGACATAAAATAATCATAATTCCTTTGTAATATGACAAGTTAGCATTTTTTAATTAAAGCAAATTATATTGTCAAAATAAAAACATGATTTTAATAGTGTGAATATAAATTGCAAGCATGTATCTTATTTGACGTTTTTCGTATTTTTTATGCTTCAACTACGTTGAATAAGATTTTAGTCTTTATTGTAAAAATGGAAATCTGTAAGTCAAAGTTATAATTTGAATTTTCAGTTAACAACATAAGCGTATCTCTTGCATTATTCCTGGGTTTTCTATTGTAAAGGTAATATTTGTAGAGAGACTTGTCAAACGAATGCAATTTTTAATTTTTAACATATGTATACTCTAAATCCAAATTTTAAAGATTAAAATTGTGCCTGCTTAAATGGACAATTATTAGAAAGCTAATCCATTCACTTTTAGAACAATGTCATTCATTGTTATTATCAATTACTTTGCGCCTTACTCTATTTACAGTATTTCTAGCATAAATTGAATTTTAATATTTTTTAATTTAATGTTTGTATTTTAATTTTTTTATATACTATATTTTAAATTTTTAAACATCATCATTTATTTACCAAAAATCTTTTCCAAAGTTTACCAATATTATCAACATTTAAGGGAAATATTTCATGATACTATAGTTATTTAATATTGCTCCTTTGAAAAATTGATAGATACATTAATAATTGAGTGCACCTACTTTATCAATTAATAACAAATATAAATTTCCACAAATTGAATTAATCCTTTTTTAATATATAATATAATATTTTGTTATGAAGTATCTATAAATGAATATAACTATGGAATTTCACATTTATCATTGACTTAATTTAATTTTAATTGCCATACTAAAATTTTATACGTTAATATTATTATTAAATATGTGCTTTGCGGATCACTAGAGTCAGAGAAAGAAATATGACAATTTTCACAAACCTTATCAAGTTTCAATATGCAATTTTTTTTAGTAAAATAGCATGCATATTAGTACAAATATTAATTCTTGAAAACAAAAAAGCACAATAATCAAACCCATGACTTACCGAAACAAAAGGAGTGATCTCCACGTAAGTAGATATAGCCGAAGGCCACCAGCACAATCAGAAAAACCACAACCACAATGGCAGCCAGACAGAAAAGTATGGTGAGATTGTTCTCTCTATCCTCTCCTCCTGGCCGACCCCCTGAGAATGACCCTCTATCCCCGCTACCACCACTTCCTCCGCCACCGCCTCTGCCTCCTGTCTTGTCCGCCAAACTGGGAGTGATGTAGACACGTAGCTGGGTACTGTTGGTGAGCGGTACCTCACCCCGATCCCGTGCTGTGATGTAGAGAGTATAAAAGTTGTTGACTCGACTGAAGGACTCAAGCGACCGTGCTAGCAACAGCACTCCGTTATCCTGAAGCGTGAAGTACTTGGAGTGAAACTGAGGATGAAGGAAGAAACGTACCGACCCGTTCTCCTTGTAGTCGAGATCTTCCGCCTGGATAATCCGTAGTGTTGAGCCGATTGTCGTATCCCGGGTTATATTTATCGTGTTATGACTCGTATTGGGGTAGAGAAAGTAGGGCTGATTATCATTCACATCCAGTAGATGAATTGTCAACGTAACCGTGCTTGAGAGCTGAGGAGAACCATTATCTCGCATGATAAGAGTTATCTGATGGATAGGGTGTAACTCCCGATCCAGTACACCGTTCACGATGAGAACATTCTCACCGCTCAGATGATAAAGACGACCCACCTCAGGTGGAACAGCCGACTGGGGATCGATAACAAAGTGAACTCTCCCATTGTTACCAAGATCTCGATCGGTTGCATTCAATTTTCCGAGAATTCCGTTCACAGTTGCCTGTCCGTAGCTCTCGGTGACGTAAAACTCATACTGTCCCCGATACTCCGGCTTGAAATCGTTAACGTCAGTGATGCGAACAGTCACATTCTTAAAAGTAGTGAGCGGAGGTTGACCCTTGTCTGTCGCGGAGACTGTGAATCGATATGTGTCGCGATGTTCACGGTCAAATTTACTGGTCGCGTACAGCCGGCCGTCAGTCGTCACTTCAAAGAGTGACCGCATATCTTTCTCAACAATGCTGTAGACGATCTCTTGATTCATTTCATAGTCCTTGTCGGTGGCAATAATACTGCCAATTGGCATATCGGGGGGACTATTTTCCTTGATCTGAAAGATGGATTGCGAGGAAAATACCGGAGCGTTATCATTTTCGTCGTCAATTTCAATCATAATCTCCTTTTGAGTCTGTCGTGGTTGATCACCATTGTCCGAGCACATTATCCTCACAGTTACTCGGCGAGCCTGCTCCCTATCAAAAGTGACATCTTGACGCTTGAACAGGTAGTAAATAGTCTTCCCGGTTCGTGAATCTCTCATCATTTGCTGAAGCTCAAATCGTCTGTCATCCGATAGTAGACAGTTCAACCGTCCACTCTCCCCACTGTCCTTATCGGAGACATGAATTGTGGCGATGTTCTTTGCTTTCGGTCTGTTCTCCATAACGTGCGCATAGGCCCCCTTCTCCTGTGGAGAGAGAATGACTTTAATCACTGGATCATTATTATTACAGTCAGTAATACCCAGCTGTACGCGAGTTATATTCGACAGATCGCCCCCGTCAATGGCCAGAATGGGAATCGTGACATGTTTAACCTTGTCATAGTCGAGATCACTAGACAAAAAGAGTTTATTCGAGTATATGTAGAACTTCTGCTTGACATAATCGGAAGCTAGATCACTCAGTTCGTAGCGAATCTTTCCATTTTTTCCTTCGTCCCTATCGGCCGCATGTAGAGACAAAATTTCCTGGTTCGGCATAATGCACTCGCTAATATTCCTTCGATACGGAGTTCCAACCCACTGTGGGGAATTGTCGTTAGCATCAAGAATCGAGATGATCACCTGTCGCTCACCGATTTTTCCACCACCGTCAATCGCCTGCAGGAAGAACTGGAAACTAGCTATATCCTCTCTGTCCAGATTACGAGTCTGTTTAAGCACTGGTAGGAGATCAGTCCGGCCTGAGGAAGAAGCTCGATTCTGTATAATCTTGAAGTAGTCCGCAGTGTGGTTCATCGATCGCATCAGGTAGCGCGCAATATCATTCGGTGGCCCATCGTTGTCCACTGCTGTTGGCAGGGGAAATTCAGTCCCCACTGTTGAGGACTCTGAGATCTGAAGATAGTAGGCCAGTTTTGAGAAGATCGGCTTGTTGTCATTGATATCTCGGATATTGATTCGGACGTTGACAATGACTGAACGATCCCCTGCGCTCGAAATTTGTACTAGGAATTCGTGGGAGCAGTTGACCTTTCTTGGACAGAGCGCCTCCCGATCTAGTTTGTGTCCAACATTGACACGGCCGCTTGTTCTGTCCACACGGAAGTAAGGGCTAATACTTTCGTCAGCTAGACTACGGAATATAGCGCCCTCCGCTGTGGCTTGACCTCCAAGGAACTGACTTGCATCGATGGTTCCAATCAGACTTCCAGTCTGTATTTCCTCTTCTACCTGATAGTTCACTTCATTGGAGAGATGTTGTAGAATGGAAGCTGACTCAGCGTAGAATAAAATATTAATTAGAAGAACAGTTGAAGTTATCATTAAACAATTAATTGCCATTTGTCACAGCTACAAGGTTAATGAGATTGACGAGCGCAGGTAAATTTGGTTTACAGCCAAATTATCCCAACTTCTCGATCTTTCTTTTACGTGTTAAGACAATTTAGCATAATCTGTGGTATTAATGGGATAACTCTCCTCGCTTTAATTATTATCTAGTTGTTGTTCCTTTCTCTTTTTAGACTGTCTATTGCGCCACCAATGAAGACAAAATCGCTATCAACTTTTAGCCAATAGGAGCGCTCTATATATTTTATTGTTTGATTTTCATTCCTTTTTACTTATATGATAACTATTTAGATACATTTGGATAAAATACAAAGTATCAACTATATACATAAACAATTTATATAAACAATTATTCGTCTAAATATTTTGTGATGTAGTTTAAATTGACACTTTTCAGTGTTGGCATATGAATCCATTAAGACTATTTAACTTAACAAATAGCTTAATTACGGAATTATTACATATAAATTCATATTTAGGTACTCTTGTTGTATTTCTTTAATAAGTATACAAGCTATGTTGAACTAATTAACTATAACACTATGTTTATATAATTACTTCTGTTTATTTCCATTCATATGCGTGCTTTAAGATAAGAACCTATATATTTTTCCCTATAATATGTTGACATTAATTAACTTGCAATTAAAATTCAATTTTGATTACCTAAATACAATAATTATTATTTGGCATTTATAGGTATATATAGTTTGCAATATAAATCATTTACTGATTGTTTACATTTTAATTTGTATTATGTAATATACCGCCATAATTAATCTAAGACCGCCAGAATACATAAGAAATAATTTCAGTTAAATTAAATTATTTGGACTGCATTTGATGTTTCCTGGACGCATATGGCCTTGTCAACATTTTGGTCTGACGAAATACGCAATTTTAAAATTCAAATCTTAGCCGTCTCTATTTGATATGACGACGACGCATTTGTTCTGTCGCCCATCTCTATTTGATCGGGAAAACTCTAAATTATAATATTAGAGTAATTTTTATATACATATTTATAAATTAGAATTATGTTTTCGTGAATAATTGTTGTATGACAGTAATCATATTTATATTTATAATTATTTCAAATATAAAATAGAACATTTTGGTATAGTAGGTTTATACTACACACTTATAACCATAGAGTAATGATTATACAAAGAGTGTTCACTCTTATCGATTTCATATACATAACGCTGTAAATCGTCGTATATAAAAAATCTTTTATTTTAATAAATTTGATGTAAATGAGAAGGTAAAAAGTAGTATTA